>APFE030157377.1:196798-250750 GCA_000404065.3 Pinus taeda
TAAGTCCTCTAAAAAAAGGTATGCTGCATCAACACGTTTCAAATCAGCATGAAAATAACTAATATTTAAAAACAAATATTTATATTTGATACATAAGAAAATTTAAAGTGTCAAAAATACGCTCCGAAAAAAAGAAGTGTATTCTGCATCACCACTTTTCAAAATCGGGTCACTTTTTTGCTACGTCTATGAAACAAGTAATCGTATCGGTTATTTAAAGTGCCAAAAACTATGCTTTAAAAAAATAGGTGTGTTCTGCATCACCCCTTTTCAGAATCGGGTCACTTTCTTACTATCTCTACGAAACGGGTAACAATATCAGTTCCCATTTCAAATGTTACGTTGTAGAGAAGTTGAGTGTGACACACCATTGTGATTGCACTTCTTATTTTTACATGTCAGCACACATGTTTGCATGGTATGTCTTTTTCACTGCACTAATTTTTGTTTTGATTCTACAAGTTCACATCTTATGTTCCAAAGGTCGAGAGCAGCTTTTATGTCTGCATTGGAAATCCCATTTCACATGATCCAATCATGTACCATTTAGTTTAGGGTAGGATAGGTTGCACTTATTTAGATGCATCACATGAGTGTTTTGTGTTTGCATGTTTCTTTTTTATTCTTTTGATTTCATTTTTCTTTGAATAACGTTGGTTTTGAGCTTCAAGATGATTTGGCTAATCTTTTGTAAAAGGGAAGTTGTAGTAACATAAAACCCTTGACTTGTATGTTACCCTCTTCCTTGATTTGGTTTATTACTTTAGAGTCAATGGTTTTTACAATGGAAAATATGATCCTTCAGTCGAGAAGATGTAAGAAAACTATGATGCCTGCATCTATTTAAAATTCTCATTCCTACACTCAGCCTTGTTTTATGCATAGTGTTTTCTTGCTTATCTATCTGAGTAGAGTAAGTTAAAGGGAAAAATTTTAGCAATAAAAGCAATAGAGTTCTAAAACTATCTCTGAAGGAAAAACCTCTTTTTCTCTCAATAAGTTGGGATCCCTCTTCCGCCCATTGAAAAATAATAAGCCCTATGCACAGTCCTATTCAAATGAAAGGAAAATAAAAGGGTGAAAGATGAGAGTGCAGGGAGGTGAAGTAAGAGACTTTTCCAGGGTACTCCTCAAGCTCGTTGGCAGCAAAGCAACGTTTTTGTTCCTAAAATGACTCTGTTGGGGTATTGTCTAGGTTTGCTGGCAGCAAAGCAACGAAAGAGATGTAAAACTCATACTTTGAATGTGTAACTCACAAACTCAACGTGCTATATTACCCTTACTTACATTGATAGGATAATAATATGGTTTGTTTTATGTTGTGTCACGCCGTGTAATGGAACAGGAAAGACTATATATATAACCAGGTGATAGTGGGGAGCTAAGGTAACCCTCTGATTGGATAAATACTTCCTAGAAAATTAAGACTTTGTACTTAAAATGAAACCATTTTCGAGAAGATGGGGTTCTCCCAGTGTGTCGCCAAGTGTTGTCTTTGCAACAACAACCCTCCAAAATTTTTCCCTAAGCCAATTTTGGAGCCTACATGAACCGTTGTTACACCCCCCCTAGCGTCGTCATGTTGTTTGATTTGTAATTTGTGTTTACTCCTAGTGTTGCAACCTCCTAAGTCAATGTTTCCTAAGTGTGTCGTCACCCAACCCTTAGAAGCGCTTAATTTATCTAGTCCATGGTTAGGTGATCTCATGACTTATCTTGACCTAGAAAATTTCCTTTTATCCATGCACACACTATAAAAACACTCAAAAGAATAGAAAAAGAAAATAAAAGCAAGAAAATCACCTTTAAAGGCAAAATCACACTCTAAGTTGGTGAATACATGCACTTAATTTGAGCGCACTCCTTCGGCTGAAGAAGTGTGCCCTCCTGGAGTATACTCCTTAATGTTGAGCAAGTGCACCATCCTTGAGTGCACTCATTCTTGCTGAAGACATGTGTTCTTCCTAGATGCATGCATGTGCCCCTTTGTTGCATGTGAGTGCACTCCTAGAAAATAAAAGCTCACTTAACTTCCCTTAACTAATCCTTTCACTAGTCGACAAGTGGCGATCATGCATGCATCAATTTTGCATGTAAAGTCTTTTAAATCAACTCAATTAATCATTCATTTGCATAGTCATTCTCATCTAAGTTGGGCACACAATTGTGGATTAAGAAATTCCTCATCATCCAGCATTACAAGTTTGGCATGTCGAATATTTTCATTGCCTTTCATGATTCATTGTCGTTCTTTCTTTTCTTGTTGTCATTCCTTTGTTTTTCAGTTTCTTTGTTGGCGGTTCTATTCAATCTTCATTCTGCAAATGTAAATTTATTGTCGCCTGTAGAAACTCTTCACATTATTCAACCCTTCATATTCCACCATAAATGTGACAACATCTATATAAGCTTGCATATCCTTCTTCTCCTTATTCTAATCATGAAATCTTGTTGTTAAACTTGTTTCTTAGCATTCAATAGGAAGAGCACACTTCTAGAACTCGAAGCCCAATTAGCCTTGTAAATTGTGCCCAAAACAACCAAGTTATCCTCTTGAGCACACTTCTTCGCCATGAAGAACTAAGCCCTCCCTTGAGTGCATGTGCACACCACAAAGACTCAAAGCACTTTCCTTCGTCCCTTCGTCATGCGCTAGTGAACCCTATTTTCCTTTGAGCACATGAACACACTGTGAAGGCCTATAGCCTTGACAACCCATTCCTTAATCCATTTGGAGTGTGCTAGTGTGCCCTCTCTCTCTCCTTGAGTGCATGAGCACACTATGAACTCCTAAAGGCCTAACAACCCACCTCTTTGACCTTTAGAAGTATGTCAGTGTGCCCTATATGGTTTTCTTCACTTGTTTCAATGCATGAGCACACTACAAAGCCTTGAATGACCCTTGACATTCCTTCATGCTTTGAAAAAGAATCCTCCTTGTTTGCATGCCTATTTTCTTATGCATGCAAGTGATTTTGTCTTGTTGTTGATAGACTTTCATGATCAGTTACCTTCGATGTCTCTTTATACATGATTTACAAGTATTACTACATAGTTAGGTTGCTTTAAGCTAATCTTGTCATTATGAGTGTGCTGACACAAACAGGTGTTCCTACAACAAGTATTGTCACCTTGTCATCATTTGTTGGAGCCATGCCTCCCTGTAAAGTGGCCTCCAAAGAAGTCTCAAAATCAAGCACTGAGGAACCTATTGAAGTTACCAAGCCAACCATTCCATATGTAAATACACAATGCTTTATTGATAAGACTACAAAGGGCACATGGTGTAAGGCATACAACAAATTCATGCAGAAAATTTTTGTTGAGAAATTGGAGGATGTGGAAGTGTACATCAACATTAAGAGGTCCAAGATACATAGGATTGCATATAGGTTCCATCTCATCCCTTGTCTATAAGTGATTGAGTGGATAATTACACACATGGATGACTCTTATCTTGTACTTCGCAGTGGAGTGGCGGTTAGCTCGCCACTTATTATGGCGAAGACATGCATATGTACTACAAGATGCTTACACCCATAGAATATGGAAATAATGACTTCTACACCAGATGGGTTGACCTCGACACAAGTGGCATTATCAAATATTGGTATCGAGATCCTGCTAAGTTTCTCCATTTCTAATTTGTAGTTTATCCACTAAGATCCTGAGAGATGTTTTATAATATCTTGTTAGAAATTATATATTAAAAGCAATGGAACACATAAAATATTACAGAAACATAAACATAGAAAACGCATAAAACAAGAGAGACACAAATATACGTGGTTCACCCAGTTTGGGCTACGTCCACGGAGAAACAACCAGTCCTTCCTTTTATATTATCCAGCAAACTGAAGAGATACAACCTACAACAAATCCATTAATGAATGGCCCAGATTGACTACGAACTTACGACATTTTACAAGGCAATTTTACATTTATTCTTAGGTTCGAGGGCGCTGCCCCCGATCCCCCCACCAGGGGGGGCTCCCAAAGGTCGCAGCCGGCCCCCCCTGGACCCCCCCTGCAGCGAATATTTTACGGGCGGTGTTTCCGCCCCATTACAAACTGGGTTCCACACCCAACAATCTCACACTTGGAGACTGATTATAACAACTCCAACGCTACTTCATTTGTTGGACAATGACTTCACTTTGGACCTGGTTGTTTCTCATCTTCTTCATCATACTTGAAGACCAATTGAAACTGATCAAATTCTCAGTTTCTCCCTGATTACAACTTTTGTTACATATCTACAGGATTCTGGCTAGTGTGTATCTTTTCCAGCTTCAATTGTCTATCTTCCAATGCTGACCGTATGAAATGGTACTTGAGTTGTATATGTTTAGTCTTGGAATGAAATGTAGAGTTATTTGCAAGATGTATGGCACTCTGGTTGTCACTGTATAACTTTCCCAACTCGTGCTTCTTACCCAATTCATCCAGAAACCTTTGTAACCAAATCATTTCTTTACTAGCCTTTGTAGAAGCAACATACTCTGCTTCTGTTGTTGAGAGTGCAACAACACTTTGTAGTTTTGAGACCCAGCTGACAGTTGTTCCACCTACAGTAAACACATACCCTATTGTGCTCCTCCTGTTATCTTTATCACCCACCATATCTGCATCAACATATCCCTGTAGAGCAATGTTTGAACCGCCAAATCATAATGCTTGATTTGTGGTACCTCTCAAATACCTGAGAATCTACTTCACCGCCATCCAATGTTCTTTTCCTGGATTGTTCATCTACCTGCTTACAACTCCCACTGCATGTGCAATATCAGGCCTTGTGCAGACCATTGCATACATTAAGCTTCCAACTGTTGATGCATATGGAACTTTAGACATATGAGCCATTTCTTCCTAAGTCTTGGGACATTCCTCCTTACTTAATTTGAAATGGCTAGCCAAAGGTATACTAACTGGTTTTGCATTATGCATATTAAACCCTTTCAACACCTTTTCTATGTAATCACTTTGAGACAATGTTAGTTTGTGATTCTTCCTGTCTCTAGTTATTCTCATAACAAGGATTCATTTTGTAGCACCCAAATCCTTCATTGCAAATGAGTTTGCCAATTTTCTTTTGAGAAAATTTATTTCCTACATGTTAGAACCTACAACAAGCATGTCATCTACATACAATAACAATATAATATAGCTGCCATCATTTTGCCTTTTGAGATAAACACAATGATCAGAGTGACATCTAGTATAACCTTGTTTAGACATAAACCTGTCAAATTTTAGATACCATTTCCTTGGAGCCTATTTTAAGCCATACAAGCTCTTATTCAACCTACACACTAGTTTCTCCTTCCCTTTTACCTCATATCCTTGTGGTTGTTGTATATATATCCCTCAAAATCCCCATGGAGAAAGGTTGTATTTACATCTAATTGCTCAAGATGCAAATCTTCAGCTGCTACTAGACTTAAAATAGTTATGATTGAAGTCATTTTAACAACAGAAGAAAATATCTCATCAAAGTCTATAACCTTTTTTTGTGCAAACCCTTTCACCACAAGTCTAGCTTTATACCTTTTCCTACCTCCATTTTCTTCCTTCAACTTGTAAACCCATTTATTCTGCAATGTTGTTTTACCTACATGCAACCTGACGAAGTCCAAAGTCTGGTTATGTGCTAAAGAGTCCATCTCTTCTTTCATGGCTTGCTCCCACTTTTTCCTGGTTTCTACTTGTATTGCTTCTTCATAACATTCTGGTTCACCAGAATCAGTCAAAAATACATAATATGATGAAGGAGAGTATTGTTCAGGGGTTCTAATTATCCTAGTAGATCTTCTAACACCACTTTCAGGTGTTTGAGGTGCTTGTTGCTGTTGTGGTTTTTGTTTTGGCTGTTGATCATCATGATTCACTTTTTCTGTGATCTCGTCAAGCATTGTGTATTCTCTGTTTTATTTTTCTTGTTTCTTTTCCTACTGTTGATACTTATACAAAACCTTTTCATTGAATATGACATCTCTGCTCCTAATGATTTTCTATTTTTCATAATCATAAAAGTGATAACCAAAATCATTAACACCATATCCAATAAAGGTACATTTCTTTGATTTTTCCTCAAGATTTGTTCTATTTTATTTATTAATGTGGAAAAAGGCTTCACAACCAAAAGTCTTTAAAAAAGAGTAGTTTACCTTTGTACCTGTCCATGCCTCCTCTGGAATACCACCATCAAAGGAACTTGAAGGCCCTTTGTTTATTAGATAAACAATAGTATCTACAGCATCTACCCAAAATTGTAAAGGCAATCTTGCATGCAATCTCATGCACCTTGCACGCTCCATGCTTGTCCTGTTCATCCTTTCTGACACACCATTTTCTTGTGGTGTTCCTATCTTCTCTCTACGAATTCCATTTTCTGAACAATACCTATCAAACTCTTTGCTACAATATTCACCTGCATTGTCTGATCTGAGACACTTCAACCTTTTTCTTGTCTCATTTTCAACCAACGCTTTCCATTTCTTGAAAGTATCAAATACATCAGATTTATTTCGAATACAATAAATCCAAGTTTTTCTGGTTGCATCATCATTAAAAGTAACATAATAACGAGAGCCACCAAGAGATGATACCTGAGCAGGTCCCTATACGTCTGTATGCACAAGCTCTAATTTTTCGCTCTTCTTTTCCTTCTCGACTCTAAGGAATCCGACTCTCTTCTGTTTTCCATAAACACAATTCTCATAGAATTTTAAATCAACATGCTTCAAACCTGGCAACATATTTCTTAAGTGAAGAATCTGCATCCCCTTCTCACTCATGTGCCCGAGCCTATGATGCCATCATTTTGTATCTTCTCCTGTAGAAGTTAAAGCATTAACAAAATTAGAAATACCATTGCATAAATACAATGTACCAACCTTTCCTCCTTTTGCTATTACCAGGGATCCTTTAGTGACCTTCCAAGTTTTATCTATGAAAGTAGTTACGCAACCTTCACCTCCCAACTGACCTGTTGAAATCAAGTTTTTCTTCAGATCTAGAACATGCCTTACCTCCTTCAATAGCCACTGATTTCCATTTTTCTATTCTATGAAAAGTATACCCATTCCAATGATTTTACAGGGTTTATCATCACCCAATTGAACCTGTCCAAAATCTCCTTGAACATAATCATAAAAATGTTTCCTATCAGGTGTGGCATAAAATGAGGCCCCTGAATCTGCCACCCAGACATCCATAATATTTTCTAATGAAAGAATCAAAGCATCTTGCAACACATCACTTGTTACATTCGCTTCATGATTAGTTTCTTGTTGTGCATCTCCTTCTTTTCCCTTTCGAGACTTGCAATCTTTCTTTAGGTGTCATTTCTTCCCACATTTCCAGCACACTATCCCCGATCTAGACATGGATCTTCCTTTTCTTGACTTACTGTGATATCCAGGGCTCTTTCCTCTTTCCGTTTTTCTTCCCCTAGTCTTTGTAGTCAAGCATTACCTGATGTCTCACCGAAGCTTTTCCGTCCCTTTTCCTCACTAAGGATTGCACCGACAACATCATCAGACTTAAAGTACTAGATCTAGAGATAAAGTCACTAATGGCCATAACTAAACCATTCCAACTTTCTGGCAATGAGCACAGAAATAACAAAGCCCTAACTTCAGCATCAAAAGTTACCCCTAAAGAACTTAACTGACTGGTAACTGTATTAAATTCATTTAAATGATCAGCAATAGATCCACCTTCTAGCATCTTCATATTAAATAAATGCATCATAAGAAATACCTTATTTGAGGCCAAGGGTTTTTCATATAATTTGGCCAATGATGGCATTAAACCCTCTGTTGTCATTTCCGTTGAAATATTAAATGCTACTGATGCCGCTAAGCACAACCGTATTGTTCCAAGTGCCTTTTTGTCGAGAATATTCCATTTTATGTCTGTCATACTCGTCAGTTTCTTTGCCTTTCCGCTCAATGGTTGGTACAAATCTCTCTGATACAGATAATCTTCCATCTGCATCTTCCACAGTTGGTAGTTTTGGCCGTTTAATTTTTCGACCCTAAACCTACCATCTTCCACCATTGCTCCCACTCGAACTAGAAACTCTTCTCTCCTGTGAGTTTATCAACCAAATAGACCTTCGGTTCTGATACCAATTGTTAGAAAATTATATATTACAGAAACAACATAACACATAAAATATTGCATAAATATTAACATAGAAAACACATAAAACAAGAGAGACACAGATATACGTGGTTCACCCAGTTTGGGCTATGTCCACGGAGAAACAGTCAGTCCTTCCTTTTATATTATCCAGCAAACTAAAAAGATACAACCTACAGTAGATCCGTTGTAATTCCCTCTTCACTCTCAATCTCCTCTCTCTTCCTGACTCAAAATACAAATATACATAGACGCAATACAATTCCCTCATATATAACAAGGGGTTGACTTCTAGGGAAAAAACCCTAAATTAAACAGAACTTCTACCATTAAATCTCCACCTAATGAACCGCCCAAATTGACTACAAACTTACAACATTTTATAAGGCAATTTTACATCTATTCTTAGCTTTGGGGGCACTGCGCCTAATCCTCCCACTAGGGGGGCTCCCAAATGTCACAGCCACCCCTCCTAAACCCCCCTTGCAGTGAATATTTTATGGGTGGCATTGCCACCCCATTATGAACTGGGGTCCAATGCGATGATACCTTTGAATACAGAAGATAATCAAGCTCCACACCAAACATATTTGATACCCATGTGTTGTCTATTGCATTGGTGCAAGAACGCTAAAGTGTTTGAAGAAAACTAGACATATATGCTCAATATGGTGGTAACTTGTGGGAGCATATTCAATTGGGCAGATATATTATCATTTGAGTTGTATTTTCATGTGGGGTAGGTAAATGCATCTCTGAGGGTGAATCAGGCATCAAAATTATACATATCTTTATTTCTTTTAGATGAGATCTATGCACAATATGCATTCCCAAGAATGTACTGAAATTGGACCCTTGAGAACAAGTTGCCAATTTACTTTCACTGCATAGTGTTATGAGAATCAAGCTTTAGAGGTGCATATGATAGATTTGCCAAGAACTTCTATGAATTTATCTTTCATATGATATTCAAGATCGATCCTCCTTGCATGACTGATCAGGTGAAGGAGTCACTATGGGATATCATGGATTGGTTTGCAGTGTCTGAGAGGACATAGATCAAATGTTTTGGTTGTCATATATCTCCTCATCTCATAATGTAATATGTGACTAATAAGGTGGTCATGTAAGAAGTATAAAATCAGTTGGACAAGGGATTGTCAAGAGTTCTTCACAGGAGGAAGAAATCCCCTTGCCCACCTTCACGTTGAGGATCAGATTATATGAGTTGAAGAGACACAAGGCAACACCATTAGAAATACAAGATCTATATCACCTACACTTCGCCACTAAGGAATTTCATGGGTATGATCCTAGGAGAGTGTTTTGGCAACATTGTAAAAGGACTGGCCATAATACGAGGTATTCATTGATATCTACAATAGAATATGAGAAGGTAAAGAACTGGTATAATGTAAACATGAAGGTACATCCAAGGATGGAGACCAGTTCACCCTGAGATCCACTAGCTCAATACTTGCAAGTGCAGGAGGAAGATCAAATAACCCCTCAAGTAAGGAAAGTAGCTCCCAAGAAGAGGATCAAATATGTTTTGACAGGTGAGAGAAGGAGGAAGTGGAAAGGAGATCCTCTAAACATAGGAGCTATTCAAGTAGAACAAGAAAGGAGAGAAGCAAAAGAGGAAGAGGAGAGAATCAAAAGAAGAAGAGGAGAAGAAGGAAAAGGATGATTTTCTACAAAAGCAACAAGAAGAAGAAGAGGAGAGGAGAAGGATGAAAAAATAACAATAAAGGAAGTCCCAGGAGGAAGAAGCATCACAAATATTAGAAGAATAATAGTTGACTCAGGAGATAGAAGAAGAAGAGTTGGAGGATGAAGATTCCATTCAACTCATCAATGATGAATTAGGAACTCCAGAGGAACCTCCCCTCACATTGGGTGGTCATCTTCTATTTGGAGAGATGGGATCACACCTCCACTAGCAGACAGAGTCATGGATGTATGCAGTGTCATGTTTGATCAACTTAAAAAGAGGATCATGCAACAGAGGCATAGATACTTTACAAAAGATCCTCAAAATTTAGTCTCAGTTGCTACAGAGAAAGTGATAACTAACAACATGAAAAATAATCCTAGGGTGGTCATGGGAGTAAATGTTTTTTTTCCACAACAACACATTATAACTTTTAATATCTTCTGAGTGAGAAGGTTAGGCTGAGAAGAGAACTTGTCGTAGTAAAGCAACAGGCAGAACATATTGCAGTAGAGAATCAATGGTTTTCATCACAAAGATTCAACACCGCAGAATGGCAGTTAGCCATACAGGAAAAATTGAGGCCAATGGAGGAAACCATGGCATGATTATATGATGAGATGATTGTTCTGCAACAAGTGGTGGCTCATCTTGTTCACATTCATAAGAAACCACATGAAGTGGTGAAAATCTTGAAGGTAGAAAAAAAAAGTTCGACCATCATCGGGAGTGGGTTGTCAAGTATTCAGATGCTCTGCAACATTTGGAGAAGAAATATAGGATTGTCATTGGGATAGATAGAGTTCAATTGAGGCTCCATCATCAGAACTACATGTGTCTTGGAGAATGTTCGATTAGTACTATTGCATATAATCAACTACACAATGGTGTTGAGTCTCTAACACATAAGCATGTGATGCCTTCGATAGGTACACTTGAGGCAATCAAAGGACAATATATCATCTTCTAGGAGATCTGGCAATACATTGAGCATATCAAACAAGCAACAAAATAGGAATGTTTGAAGGTCACCAAGGAAATTATTCTATAGTACGCCATCACATCGGTTAAAACCCATATGTAACTTTCATGATATGGAATAATGTACATTCAATCTCCAAGACTGTATTGATGAAGGCACTAGAGGTAAAGATGTGCTACATAGGGGACTTTCCAGTTCGAACCAAAGCCACTTCAACAGATTTAAGAGTATGGGAAAATTACATTACAAATTCAATCCATGAGGAAGAAAATGATTTATCAATTGGATGAGAATTTGTCCCATTATCAGTTTTTTCTTATTAGGCCACAGTCTCATATGTAATTTTTCTTATGTAATAAATGGTATGTAATGAAGTCCAAGGGACACATGTGGAATGTGAATAGTCATATATGGAATGTAATGAGTCGTGAACAGAATATGAATAGTTATAGAAGTCGAAGAGTCGTGAGGAAGCTCAAAGGTCATTATTTTTTGTTATAAATTGCTCCTCATAACTTAAGCTAAAGTCTTGGATTCTCTTGTAATACATAGGAGATAGATCACTCTTTGGAGAAACAAGTTGTGGCTTCATGTTCCACTATTGGATATAGTGTTTCATTTATGTAACAATGTACCTCAGATATTTCATTCTTAATCAGAAGCTCAATGAGTTGACACTTCTTCATACATGTATCATAGATATAGTAGGATTTTTCTTGTTATGTTTATGGTATACGTTGCTTTAATCGCATACTAAGTTAATGAACTAATTTGTTGCTTATGTATGGTTATTATTGAATACGTGTTGTTATGCTTTAATGATTGTTGTTTATTATGTGGACTAATCTATAGGTAATCAACAAGTATTTATCTTCCTTCCAGGGTCCCCCTTTTGGATAGTACTATTACTTTTCTAACTGGTGGCTCATTTTCCCTACCAACCGTCGAAGTCTCCCTCGTACACGTTACATTAGGTGTCTCACAAAGCTTACATACTTTCTACCCTAAAGAGGTGTTGTGTTATCTTGTGTGTAATCATAACTAAGGAATATCTTTGAAACCTTTCCAAATGGTGGTCGAACCATATGACCGGATGGGACTCCTACACCAAATAGTGTGAGGTATAATTGGGACTTCACATTAGGGAGATCCCCTTACTGAATGTTGGTGGAATTCAACACTGTCAACAATACAATAATGGCATAAAAAAATAGGTCCAAGGACTTTTAACCTTTCATCTAATAGCAAGGTAGACACTAGTTGTCAAACACCGATTTTTGAGGTTGTATCATGATTTTAAGAAGTAAGGTTTATTCAAGATGGTGGATTCAATATCCAATGACTTTGACATGATCACTCGCATGTATTTTTAGATTGGCTAGATTGACCTTTAAAGGATATTCATTGAAATAATTTCACAACTATTGTTTTAAGGATTTTGGCATGTATAATTTTTTTTCAATGTTAAGGGACAATTTTCCATTTTGGCATTTGAAGATTCAATCAAAATTTTCAAGATTTGAGATAGTACCAATAGTTCATGTGGATTACTTCTTAATAGTGTTTTGGTGGGGTTATCATTCACGCCTTGTTGCATCATGCATGGGTTTATCAAGATAGTAGTTTTGGATGATGATTAACACTTCTTGTACTAAGTTGGATTATTAACAATTTATTTATTTGTTGTTTTTTGAGAGTGGTCTTATGGACATCTGTATTTGCTTGATAGTCTTCAAACTTTACATGGATGGTATTTGGACCTAGCTAAGGGAATTTAATTCTTTTGCACTTTTTCTTGGTAGATTTTATTACTTGACATTTTTGGAATTTAGGTTGTGTTAGATGTGAAACCAATTCCCTTGTCATCTTGGTTCTCTCACTCGTTTTAGGTTCACATCAATGTACATATACTTGTTATTTGGCTCATTTTTTACATAGTGATATTTCCATACTTCATATTTGGAATCTAGTATTCGATTTTTTTATGTGAACCTTTGTTGAGACTCATGAGGTTTCATACCATAAGTATAAGGTTGAAGAGTTGAAGATGTTACCGATTTTTGTTAAAAGTTGTTACTTGGTTGTAATAGTTGTACAAAGTTAGAATGAAGGAGGGATTGTTAAAATTCATCTCCCTTTAATTACTAAGTGCTTCACCACCTTATTTAAGCCAGGTGGATATCCGTTTTTATCCACCTACTCTATTGGCTACTGAGAGTGCCAAACATAGATTGCATGCAAAAGTTACAAGCTCGAGAAGTTAATGTACCAACTAACCCCACCGGGGCCCACAAGTATTTTAGTGTTTTATCTTCTAGGGTTAGGCTTTTGGACCTCTAGGGTTCTTTCTTTATGTTAAAACACCATTCTCTCAGGTAATTATATCTAAACATAGAGATATTTCCTAGAATTATCCTCTTTGGGAGCCACTTATCATTATGCTGTGAAAATGGAGAAAAAAGTGAAGAAACAAAATAAGAGGGAGTTTAAGCTTACAAATATGCCACAATAGAAGCCTAGAAAAGGAACCCCTAACACACAAATCAAGGGAAAAAGCAAGGAGATTCAACCTCAAGACAACCAAGCCAAGTTACGAGAAAATAAGGGTGATGGGAAGTCAAAAAAGGACAATGGAAAGTGGTGTGAGTTCCATAAAATCCCCTAGCACAACACTGATCAATGTTGCTTGAAACAATAATTGCTAGCGTAGTTGAAAGAAAATGAAATAACCTCTGACTCTGATTTTGAATTAGAATAAGATAAAGGGAATCATATCACTGATGCAGAACCCAGTGCTACCATCATGACCATAAAGACCCAACTAGATGAGTCATAAGAGCTTGAAGAGGGAGAGCACCTCTTCCACTCACATATCTGGGTGAAGCCACTCACATATCTGGGTGAAGGGGACCCCACTTGATTGTTGATAGTGGGAGCGAAAATAACCTAATATTAGTTGATGTCAACAAGATATTGAAGGTACAAATAGTGCCACACCCCCAACCATACACCATTGGTTGATTGAGCCATGGAAGATACATTTGTGTCAGCCAATAATGTTTCCTTTCCTATGACATCAAGCCCTTCAAAGATGTGGTATCTTGTGATGTTTCCCCACTTGAAGCTTGTGATGTTATTTTAGGAAAACCCTATATGTGGAAATGTCATGTTGTTTACGAGTCTTTTCCTTGTAGTGTCATTGTTACTCTCAAATGGCAGTGCTACACAATACCATAGGTAGTCCCAAGTACTACAATTTCATCGATGCAAAACAATGCCAAAAGGTAATGTCTAAAATTGAAAAGTTTTCTCTCTTCATGATTTAGTCAGAAGGTGAAAGGAATATCACTGCAACCACCAAAACCTCTGCATGAGGACTCTCTACACAATAGAATCAAGTGGACAAGATTGTAGAGACATACATAGATATCTTAGCTCCATCTATGGGGGCACCTCTACATTTCTAGGTCAAAAATAAAATGAATTGATACATGGAGATCCCTTACGTAATGACCCAATATATAAACACTCTCTTGAAGAGTGAGGAAATAAAATGTCAGATTCATGATCTCATCCAAAGGGGGCACATTTGACCAAGCTCCTAATCTTGTGAAAGTCCAATTATATTGGTGCAGGAGAAGGTTGGGACAAGGGGACTATGTATTTATTATCAAGCCTTGAACAATATTGATGTTAAGAATAGATAACTAATCCCTAGGATTAACAATATTCTTGACCATCTTAAGGGTTCCAAGTTCTTTAGTAATACTGATCCACGGTCTTTCTACCACCAAGTTCCAATTGAAAAAACTAATGTATGGAAGACAAAATTCAAATATAAAGATGATATTTGCAAGCGATCGATCATTCCCTTTGGCTTGACTAATTCTCCAACAATGTTCATGATGATAATGGATGATATGTTATGACCATTCAAAAACTCTTTTGTGGTTGCATACTTAGTTGACATCCTCATCTTTAACAGAACTTGGGCGGAACATTTGCAATGCATTTAGCAGGTCTTGAGCGTCTTGCAACAACATAATTTGTATGTCAATTTATAGAAATGCTAATTTGTCATGCAAAGGATTCAATTCTTGGGCTATGTTGTGGATGAACATTTTTTTTTCAAGTGCAATATATACATGCAATAATTTATGAAATACCGATAATTACTTCTAATGATGTAGATCTTCTTTTAGCACTTTGAATTTATTATTAAGCAATTACACTCTAGAAATTCAACCATAAAGGTACAAGAAAAATAGAGATCACAATGTAGAAAGAGAACACCAGATTTACCCTAGGAAAACCCACTTGGGGAAACTATCAACAACCTTTTCCTTAGATAAATTCTTAAGTTCAACAAGAGGTACACCTAATTCATCTAGTCAATATGATGG
Organism: Pinus taeda; assembly: GCA_000404065.3. NCBI lineage: Eukaryota > Viridiplantae > Streptophyta > Pinopsida > Pinales > Pinaceae > Pinus > Pinus taeda. The sequence goes on from APFE030157377.1 coordinate 212,046, forward strand.
TCAAACTAACCTACAATGCTATAGTCAAACTTAGCCAACCAACCCTATTTTCAAGTCAATCTTTCACCCAACAACCTTTGCCCTCTCTAATCTACCTAGGCTTAAATTCAGCCTCCTAGAATCTGCCCAAAAACTCAGCCCTTACTATTATGCCCAAAATTTTGGCCCTACTACCTAGAATATGCTTGAAAGTCACATGTGCGAAGTGAAGGAGAGAGAGATAAATGCTAGAGATGAATTTTTCCTTCTTCATCCTTCTTCTTCTTCACTTGGTTTCCCAAAATATATCTTGTTGTATGAGAGAATGAATAGTGTCCTTTGGAAGAGGTCAAGTGTAGGCTTATTTATATTGTTCTTCCTATTCGAATGGGTGTATCTTCATTGGGTCTTACTTGACTTGAAGGAGGGATGACTTGACAAGTTTAGAGCCTAAAATTCAAAATTTTCTCTTTTGAAACTGACATGAAGAACATGTCTTAAATTTATCTTTTCAAGGGATGATGAAATAAAATGACATGAAGAACATGTCTTACATTTTAGTTATATATTTCACGGGCTAAAATATAAATTATGAACACTGACCATGGCTACAAAGTTCTGTAGAGCATGGGTTACATGTTGATGCATACCTAAAGCTTAAATACATACATATCTGATCAAATTTTGAATTCAGACCCTTAAGCCTACTTCAGAACCATTAAATCCAAGACTTATTTAGCAAATAACCACTAGAGCCCATTGTTATATATAGTTGGATGGAGGAGGGGCTTAAAATTATGGGCATAAGCCCTTCTATTAATAGTCACTGACACCAAGGTTTTTTCCTCCTCTACATAAAAAGGTGGGTATGAATTTAAATAATATACATCATATGTGTAACCCACAAGCATTCAACCCCCTAAACTTTGAGCTTACCTCCTTATCCACGTAATATGACAATGTCTTGTGACCATAATGATTGAACATGGGGAAGAAGTGGGTCCACACTTTAACATGTCACCCCAATGCTATCCTCGTTGTATAGGTGCCATGTCTACCCAATCCTTGTCACCCCGCACTTTCAAATAATGCGTAAAAGGAAACCCTTCTCGGAGAGAGACTTTGGGAAGTGAAAAGTCCCATTAGTTATAAACTTTTTCAAGTGCCAACCCCGAATTCCTTTCCAAGAATGCAATGCCTTTTTCTTCCGGGAGGAGTCAACACTCCCTTATCCGTTCCATGTTTGACAACCTCACATGAAATTTCCTTTACACATAATCCTAGCTTCGTGTCAGCCGGACTCTTCCAAACGATGCATAAAGGATTTTCTTTTGGGAAATAGATTCCATGATGTGAATATTTCCGACAATTGCATCCCTCAAGTTCTATCTAAAGTGGACCCCAAATTCAATCCTTTCAATAGTATGCCTACATTTCCCATGTAACTCCTTAGTGTCCAATATGCTAGGTCGACCTTATCCTGATGCTCTCCATGTCACTAGATCCTCAAGATCATCCCAGTCCTTGTCATCCTGGTGGTTCCCTCATGTCACAACTCTTTTTAATCTTCTAGGGAAAGGACTCCCAAGACACGTCACCCCGAGCCTATCTCTTGTCGAATATTTGTTAATGGAAAGTTGATTTTGTCTCCTGACACCTATCAAGTGATGAAATTCAACCGAAAGGGAAAAATGACTAAGTGCTTAGCTCCTCTGCTTGTGTATTTCGATCAGGGTCTCGTTAAATATCTTAATGAAAAAATTTATGAAACTATTATATTGATGTGGGCGCCTCTATCTCCGATGTCAAAATCTCAAGGGTTCCACCATTAGATTATATGGGGCTTATTATATCGAAATGGATGCCTCTATCTCACTTATGGGGATTAAATAAATCCCAATCACAACATAGTACCCTACAATGTTAATAATATACAAGTGCACATTTAAATATATATATGATTGTGTTGTTGCCACAACAAACACCATCCAAGACTTTTCTTACACTTGAACTTTGGATCATCCTTGTGATCTTATGATCTATCGTTTCAAGTTGTTCATAGTCACATCATGACATTGCACAATCCCTGATGACAATAACTACACAGTTATTAGGGATAGTGATTGCACAGTCCTTATGAATAGTTAGTGCACAATTCTAGTTGATAGTGATAGTTCCATTCTTCCATTTAGTGTTTTCACACCTCTTAGTAGTAGCCACCTCACTCTTGTCTCCTCTCTTTGTATAAATATTTTAACTCAAAGATTTTTTTTCACAATCATCTTTCACTTTCGAGCTCTGTACACTTTGGAGCATAAGGAGAATTCTCTCACTCTCAGCTGTAACTATATTATCATTCAAGTGAGTTTTCTCAACTGTCACTTTTGCATGCTTTTGTTTTTGTAAGTGTTGCTTTCACATTCATGACTGTCATTTTTGCTTTCTTTCACTTTCGCAATTGTCACTTTTTTTTCTTTTCTTTTGCTTTCACATGTGTCACTTTAAATTTCTTTAGTTTTTTTAAGTGTCAGTTTCACTTATTCCTACTCTCACAAGTGTCTCTTTTGCCTTTTTTTCATTCTTACATGCATCACTTGTGTTTCCTTTGTGTCAGCATGTGTAACTTTCACTTGTTTTCATGAATCTTAAGAGCACCTTAGTACACTTTTAGAGTAAGCTCTAGTCCACTATTTGGCACTAGTTGATGTTATTTATCCTTAGAACATGTATTGGACACATTCTTATGGCATGGAACATCTTTTGGTTGCACTGCGACACTTGTGTCGTAAAGGTACATATTAAGTGTCGCACTTGGAGACAACTGTCATTCTACTATCATTTCATGGTATGCTTGTTGGTTTTGGGTACTATGTGTCCACTTGTCATGTTCTTGGGTGAATACATGTGTGTGACTATGTTTAAGACCTATTATATACTCTTAGTCTCTTGTGACATTGATCTCACACTTAGTAATTTTCGAAGCTTACACTGTCCTCGCAACTTGCTTGATCATGGACCAACCCTTAAACCCTTAGAAACTACACATTGCACGGTCCTAAGCCACATTGAAGCACTCTCTTCCTCCTGGAACTATGCACTACATGGTCCTAATCCACATTGAAGAACTTTCTTCCTCCTGGAACTATGCACTGCAAAGTCCTAGAGGATAGTCTCCCTCAATTGCGCACTACATAATCCTAGTGCTCAATCACTCAATTCTCCTAGTTTCACTTACCCAATGTGCAGTATTCGCCAACCCTAAATTTCATTTCACATTGCTCAATCAAAATGGATAGTGTAGTCTCATCTGGACCCTTGCAATGCTCAACTATGCAGTCCCCTAAGCCTTCTCTTCAATCACTACGTGTTGCATAGTTATAGTGTGAAACCTTGTCTTCTTATCTCCCTAACTTGATCAATTGTGAAATCCCTTGTATTGCCTTTCCTCAACTACACATTGTGTAGTTATAGTGGAAAAAAAGACCATATATGGCTCACTACAGTGCTCAACCGTGAATCCATGAGTCTCTCCCTTAATCACTACACACTGCACAGTCACAGTGCCTAGTCCTACCACTCTTGCTAATTGAAATGTCCCACTGCGCAACCCCTGACTTGCCCTTCTCCTTAGCCAACTATGGACTGTGTATTTACAATTCCCATACCCTCACTCTCAACCTCCTAGCTCTATGCACTATGAAATCATTAAGCTTCCCTCTCATTTATTATCCATTATCTCATCACAGGATGCCTCACATGAGAAAAGGTAGAATAGTGATTATGCGACTGATATTTTTTTTTCATGAGTGAATTTCATTTGCAGGTGACACCGCCCTATGATGGCATGATGATGATCAGGCAGGTCAGTAAGAGAGGTTACAAGGACATCTATGGCGATAAGTCACAAAGATTCTATCATGCAAGAATAGAGGAACCTTGAACCATGACAAATGGATGGAGACTAAGATGACATGAAAAGATCTAGTACTATAATCAGATCCTCTGGGGGATGAATATGAAGCACCTTACAAATCAACCATGAAGAGTTTAAGACACCAAAAAGAATAAGAGCTTGGCCTTTATACACTATGAAGCCTTATGTCATCGTCACCAAATCATGGCTTCTCAAAGTGTCATCACAAAAGTCATATGTGGTCAATATATTTTTGCCACATTATTTATGGAATGTAATTTTGTAATATCCAAAAAGTGACGAAATGTAAAAAGTGTGGAAGCCCAAGGGTCTCACATGGAATTTCAAAGTCACTAGAAAGTCCTAGAGTCATGTAGAATCTCATAGGTCACATAGGGACTTGAAAAGTCATGAGGGAAGGTCAAGAATCACAAAGGAGGTGGAGAATCACCTCATTTGTTATATATACACCCTCATAGCTCAAGAAAAGCACTTTTCACCTTGGCTTCTCTAGCTTGGCATAGGAGAGAAGATAATTCTTTGGAGGAGCAAGTGGTGACTGAATGTTCCATTATTGGGGCTAGTGTTGCATCTTTGTAATTGTGTATCTTGGGAATTTCAATTAATATATGAAGTTCTTGGAGCCGATGCACTTTCATGCATATGTTGTGAGTGATTGTAAGACTATTCTTTCATTACTTTCTATGTATGTTTATGTTTACACATAGTAATGAAAATAAACTATTTTGTTGGCTTTAGTATGCATCTTATTGAATGTGCATTATTACTTTTTTTCATGATCATTGTTACTATGTGAACTATTTTATAGGTTAACTAACGATTCTTTCCATGCTCTTGTGCGTCTATTCTAGAATAGTAATATTACTTTTCTCTTAAAGTCTCACTCTTTCTACTCTCTTCATGGAAGAACCTTACATGCATTATAATTGTATGCCTCACGGTGTCAACTTGCTTGTTTCAAATATTGTTTGTATAATCTCTTATGTTATTAATTGCATCCAAGGTAAATCCCTAAGAATAATGGTGGTCTAGCCTATTATCTAGATGGGGCTCCTACTCCAAACAGTGTGAGGTCTAGTTGGGACCTCATATCAGGGAGAACACTTTTTTTGGTGGATTTATAGCACCGTCAAAAGGTTGCATAAGAATTGGTTTGGGAGAAAAATAATTCAACCACACTTGCTACACACACTTCTTATTTTAATTGAAATCAAACAATGAATAAATACAACAATGAGCTTTCTTCTAAATCCATGAATAGTGGATCAGATCGCCTAATTTTGGTTTAAAAAACAAAACCTCTCAAACTTCTCAAATAACTCACTTAATTTACTAGATTACATGGAAAAAAAATAATTCTCCTAATCTAACCAAATCCACACTTTCAGGAACCAACTCCTCTAGCAAAAAGATTGACCTTCTTGGTCAATTCAGTTTTTTGATGCTTCTACATCACATGTGGACCCAACCAAGATCCAATTCAATCAGGATTGGCCAACCCATGGCGACTTCAACATAAATTCATAGCTTCTTGGGCCTTTCTAAATTCTACTGAAGATTTGTGTTGGGGTTCTCTTATATCACTTGGAATTTGAGTCAAGTGACCAAGGGAGGAGAAAAAACAAAATTTTCTGGTCTAACCCACAACAAAAAGAATTTGAGGATTCAAAACTCTGCCTTTGCTTCACACCAATCCTCACCTTGATTGATTTGCAACAACATTTGAGATTGAGATGAATGCATCTGATTATGCCATTGATGCAATCCTCACTCAATAAGTACATTTGGTGGCCTATCATTGTGAAACATTCTCTAATATTGTTTGGAGATAGCCCACCTATGATAAGGAGATGTGCTCCATTATGCATGGTTGCTGACAATGGAAACAGTATATTATGGGGAAGGAGACTATCATCGACATTGATAACATGCCTTTGCAATTTATATGGGCACAAGGAAAGTTAAATAATTTTCGCCACAAAAAAGGGTCCACATACCTACAAAAATTCCATGTGGAAATCAAATAAAAGAAGGTTATCACCAATCATGACATAGATTGCCTCAATTGGACCCTAGTTGTGATGTGAAGCTAACCATAATTATTAACTCTTGTGGGAACAATATCTCTAGGTGGCAACTATTATACAATAGTGACTCTGACTTTATTTCCACATTCTGAATGTTGATGGAAGGCAAGCAAATTCCAAAATTCCACCTCTAGGATGCACTCTAATGTGCTACCTAAGCCACCTTTGTGTTCCTTCAAGTGAGCGTGACAAGCTAATCTAGGAGGCACATTACATTCAAGTGGTATGGAACTTTGGTGTGGAGAAGAGAGTAAAAATACTTCAATAATATTTCTACTGGCCAATGCTTGAACATAATTTCTGTTGGTATATTAGATCATGCACTTCATGTGCCATTGCCAAACCAACCATCAAGAAGCAGGGGTTTTACACTCCTCTTTCTACCCCAAACAAGCCCCGAGAATCAAGTTCTAGGGATTAAATGTTATATATTCTATCCACCAAGCATGGTAATGATTGTGTGTTTATGGTTGTCAACCAATTCTCTAAGATGGCCATTCTAGCACCTTGCAAGAAGAGTATTAGAGTTGAAGCCACTGTTAAAATTTTCTTTGAGTGTGTTTGGGTTCATTTTGGGTTACTTCAAACGATTATTTCAGATAGGGATAAAAGGTTCCATTGCACCTTTTGGTCCAATCTATTGTGTCTTATGGATACAAAGTTGAACAAATCGAATCCATTCCATCCCTAATCAGAGGGACAAATAAGTGGTCACTAGGATGATTGTGCATATTTTATGCATGTAAAAATCCAAAATCTTGTGTACATGGGATGAAATCCTTCTATATGTTCAACATAGCTATATCAAAGTCCTTCACAACTCTATTGTCCATAATCCTTTTTAGGTGTGCCTAGGGTTCCAACCATTGGCCTCAATTGATGTGGTTATTCCCATTGCATTTGCACTGACATAGTCCTCCCATGCTTAGGTTGAGGCAGATAGGGTAGGCAAATTTTTTGAGCAGATCCAATATCTCCAACAACAGGTCCATGATATCTTGCAGAAAACTAATGCCAAGTACAAGAAGTGACATGACCAACACATGGTTACATATAAGTTTTAGGTTGTTGATAAGGTGTGGTTACATTTACAAAAAGAGCACCTCACAGGCCCTAATTGGAAGCTCAACCCACTATGATATGGGCCTTACACAATAATAAAGGTTGTGGGTGACAATGTTTTTGAATTAAGTATTCCCCCTTTCCTTGGCTTGCACCCAATGTATAATTTGGAGCTACTTCAACCATATTTTTAACTTTTATTAGACACCTTAGAGGCAACTGAGAAATTGTCCCCCACAAAAATATATCATGACTGCATTGAATAGGGTATAATGGATAAGATCATGCACACTAAGACAAATGATACCTACTAGCAACACATACAAATCTACCGAGTTGTGAAAACAAGGCAACTTATTCAACAAGGTAAGTGGCTCACTAAGAGACAAATTCAGTAGAAGTTTATGCATTTGATGAGGGAACTCAATGAAATGAAGATAATTTCTTCCTAAGGGGGGAGGACTGATCTAGGTGGATATCAGTGGCCATCCACCTACTCAATTGACTCAAAACACAATTCTCCATCTTAGCGTTTTTTATACATTTTTTTGGGTATTGAACTTTCAAGGTTGTTTTGAGGCCCTAAACAATTTTTTTATATGGCGAGGGACCAAGTGATAGCTATAGGTTGTCACCTAGGCATATGTCAGAATGTGTAATTCTTACCTAGACCTTTCCAATGGGCCACTGAGCACAAAAAATGGAACTCATATGAAAAAGTTATGACCTTGGGAAGTTTATGTACCAACTAACCCCATTAGGGTCGACAAACCTTTTGGCATTTCACCTTCTAGAGTTAAGTTTTTGGACCTCTAGGGTTCTTGATTTATTTTAAAAGTTCATTCTCTCTACCTTTTGTAATGACTTTTATGAATGCACATAGCCACCATATCTTTTTGTTCAAAGATAGCTACCACCACTCTAGCCAGTGTGTGTTCTATAGTATTATGCATTTCATTTATTAATAAAAATTGGGTTTGCACCACATTATTGTAATACACATTATTAACTCTATATATGTTCTATTTATTTTCCTGCATTTTATTTCATTTCATATGAGATAGATCATTATTTATACGTTAAAATACAATTCTTATGTTAAGTATAATATGCATAATTACACTTTAAAATCATAAACACAATCATCCATATTATTAACTATTGTAATTGTATTTCTAGTAACTATTAATATATTATATTTGATTTCTTTTTTTGGAATGGGAAGATGAACATAATTGCTTAAAAAAGCGAACTAATATTTTAATTTCTATACAATTTTTTTTTAATGAATGAATAATGAGGCTGATATGCCTTTCTTTTGAATTAGTGAACCTATGATTTTAGTCTACACTTCTCATATCTGTCTGATATATGTGCACATAATTTTAAGCCACCTTTCTTCTCTCCACTTGACATATGTGCACACTGGACGAGTTTTAAGAGAGCGCATTTGAATTTTTCGTGGTGTTTATGACACTGAAAATGGAGGACACCATAAACAAGAAGGTGAGAATTACTGCGAGGAAAGCTCAGAAATCTCATATGAACATTCAGTAGAGGTTTTGTAGCCTAACACCCTCACCACCTATTTCATCCTCTGATTTTAATCCAATTTCAAGCATTCTGAATAGGTCTCTCCGTATAAGAGCTCACTTCACAACTCTTCAAGGAGGGGGAGGAACAATGCCCGCCAGAGGCTCCTGTTTTATGAGCTTATGGACAACGACTCTCTGGATAAATGGTTATTCTTGCATCCAGATCAGGGCGGCGACGACAATGGTAGAGACATAGGATGTTTTACATGGGAACAATGTTACAATGTAGTAGTAGGAACTGCCCAAGGTTTGGCCTATCTGCAAATATTTGTATTTCAAAGGGCCCTAGATCCTATAATCATGTCTTCGAGGTTTAAGATCCAATTCCAATTTTCACGTCACTCCAATTCTAATGCCTGCTATGAATATGGATTCTTCATCTGCTGCCATGGAGGCCCTTTTGAGGCAGCCTGAAAGACTTAAGAGACCCATTGATCTTGTGTAGACACTCCATGAAAGGCAAATGAAGGAAGTCCCTAAACGTTACATCCTTCCATCTGATTTGAGGCCAATTCGTCCTCTTCAAGTCCAACACACTCTTCTTGTCATTGACCTAGTAGGCCTAGAAGATATAGACCAATGCTTCAAGACTGTGAGACAATTAGCTTAGCATCCCAGGAATGGGGTCTCTTTCAGGTTTGTATGGGATCACAATTTTGGCATTTTCTTTTTTCCCTTTCCTCTATCGGTCATCCAACAAATTTCGTTATTGTTTAGCCTTGTAATTTCATGGTTTTTCAATTGTTTTAAAGATAATAAATCATGGCGTACCTTTGTCATTGATAGAGACTATGAAATGGGTTTCATAGGAATTTTTTTATCTTTCTCCTGAAGAGAAACGTGAACAGTGTCATGTGAAGCCTAGAACTCATATGCTTGAAGGCTATGGCCAGTTCTTTGACATTTCTGATGACATGGTCCTAGATTGGATCAATGCCCTTATTCATTATATTTCTCTAGAGTGGGGAAAAGTCGTTGAGCAATGGCCCAAAACACCCTCCACATATAGGTACAACTCTATACACATATACGATGTGTGATAATTGAAACCTTGATATGAGATTGCATCCATTTTGATACATTACTATACACACTATGAAGGTAAACCCATGCAAAATATGGGGAAGATATCATGAGGCTTATAGAGAAGTTTTTGAGTCTTTTGTCAAAGGGTTTAGGGCTAGACCCAAATTATATCCAAACCCTAATCAAAGAACCTATGTTCCAACTCAAAATCAATTATTACTTTCCTTGCCCTCAACTAAATTTGGTGAATGGTCGTAGATCACATTCAGATGGAGATATATTGATTGTTCTACTTGACGATGGGGTGGAGGGTCCCCAGGTCTGAAAATACGAGTAGTGGTTTATTTTAGCCCCTATTCTTGGAGCTCTTATTGTCAACATCGGGGATTTGTTACAGGTATGTGACATTCTTTGATCTCCTTTTGTCATTTCAATTGTTTGTCTACTTTAGAATAGTTACATCAGTTGAACTTTCACATAGTGTTTGTGAAATGATAGAAGGATTATCTATGACAAAAAGTAAGCAATGGGAAATACAAGAGTGTTGAGCACCAGGTAGTGGAAAATACAAATCAAAGTCGAATGTCAATCGTCATGTTTTTATGCCACATTATGATGTGTTGATTGATGACGCCCCTGAATTGATTGATGAAGCCCATCTAGCTTGTACAAGGCTATTAAAGCTAGGGAGTATGTAACTAGCTATACAAGCCAACATTTTCATGGAAAAGGCCCTCTTGATGCTCTTATTATAGACCAGGAAAAGCAACGCAATGTCTAGTCCTTCAATTGCATTTCTAAGGTCTAGTCCTTAAATTGCACTTCCATAAGATGTGTATACTATGTTCTAAGTTTTGAACGGAAAGTATAATTATAAAATAATTTGGATTGGGCGTTATCACTTGGTAAACTATATGGAAAAAAAGGAAAGAAATTTACTGGTTGTATATTCAAGTTTATTCCATATCTATATATATATTATATAGATATATATATATATATTTATATATATATATATATTGAAAATTTACATAATAATGTTATTATGAACAATATATCAATAAAATGTACTCTTTTTAATGGTGCAATATTTTTTTTATGACCTAAATTGAAATATTCTATATATACACCATTTAAGTTATAGAGAAAATGGTCTTTTCACCCAAATTTGGTCATACAATTTCAAACATACATCTCCAATAGTAACTGAAATAATAAGGTTTTATTGAGATTATTTGCAGGTACATGAGGAATATCTGACCATAGAAAAAAATAACAAATAACATTTAAGTGGAAGCAGGATGGACAACAACATAATTTTATGGTAACCTGGATTTATGATGGACAACAAATGTATGACCATCTATTAAGCTAAGAAGAAAATACGTGGTGAGGGAATTGGATGGAAGAGATGATCTTTTGGAGGGTTGCGTTGCAGAGCTCTTACATAGTTAATAAATTGGTGAACAGCCGTGAAAGAACAACAACAAAATTGAGTGAAAAAGCTCCTATGGAAATGAAAGGATTCACAAGTGTTCAATACGGTCATTAAGACATAATACTTCAATGGTAGAAGGCAAGATTACCAATACTCAGAGAAAAACAGGGATAACAAGTTTTTCTATATATATAGTATTTATTTATGAGATTTAGGAGAAAGAAGACATTATTTCACTGTTATCTTTACTTTGGATAGAACTCTGGTTCTTCAATCCATAAAAGCAGTTGGATCTCTGTTTCAGGTGCCTCATATTTGGGCTTTTGAGCTTTTGTAAAACTCTTCATACTTTTTGTTTTTTTTTTTTTTTTTTTTTTTTTTTTTTTTTTTTTTTTTTTTTTTTTTTTTTAATTTTCAATTATCCGTTCTCTAGTGTAAAATAGATAGACTATTAAGATGGTAGAGGATTATTAATTAAATAAGGGCATATGAAGTAGTTGATTCCATATTGTCTGACTATTAATTTTTTTAGAGTTTTTGGTGGCAAAATTATTTTTGGGTCAAATCTTCAATTTTGCAATTTAAACAGAGTTTTGCATACGTGAATTCAGTAAGTTGAAAGGGCACTCAATTTTTAAGAGTTCACAACTCAAACTTGTGATTTTGCATACGTGAATTCAGTAAGTTGAAAGGGCACTCAATTTTTAAGAGTTCACAACTCAAACTTGTGATTTTAGTGGCCACTGCTTGATTTTGGGCAATTTTGACCTGAAAATGTGCCAAAAAAACTCTCCAAAAAGTCTAATAGGTAAACTATGGCCAAAAGAAACTAACCAATTTACAATTTCTTTTCAATCTATTCTTAATGTGTTTCTGGAAATATTATTTAAAATGGATGTCTAGGTATCCTATGTTATGCATATAAATGATTTTTGATTAAGTTAGTTATTTTGTTATTTAAAATCTATTTTTAAATACTTAAATGGATTTTGTACTTTGAAAAATTGAGATATTAGAATTGTGCAGAGTTTATAGATTAAACTTATAATTCCAACCAAAAATTTCCTTGTGAATTTTAAACAAATTTGACGAGAAAATTATGAAAAACAATAACTATTAAACATAAACTATTAAACTATAATATTATAATTATATTATTTTTTATTTTAAATATAAAAGTTGTGAAATTTAAAAACAAATTAATTTAATTAATTTTAATAACAATTTTAAAATATGTTTCATCACCATACTTACCAAAATAATAGAACAAATAAATTATTTTTTAATTAATTTTAAAAAAAAAATTCAAAAAAAATATTACCCTATTTCAAATCCCAACTTTCCCAACTCTACTAAAAAGCACTCTTTAATTTGTGGCAAAGATCTTCCAAAAATATCTAACTTGGATTTAAAAAAATAGGTTATAGTTTAGTTTTTTTGGTTAAATATTAAAAAATATTTCATTTTGTTTTTATTTTTTAATTTTTGGGTCATGGATTATGTTTAATAGTTTATTATTATAATGATGAAAAATAAAACGTAGATAAATAATTTCTAAATAAAATCTTTAAAAAAATATATGTAAATATAAAAACCTAAATCTAATAAATTATTATTTCAAACCAAAATATAAATGTTCCAATTTAACAATCAACTTATAGCTAATTCTATTTCCTATTCACCGTAATAAAATTTATAGATTTTCTTTAATATTTACCATTATGGAATGTAATACTCGGTAAATCTTGATCCCCAATTTGTTTTTTGCACTACGGATCATATATCTATATCTTATTATGTAGTGGGCCCAGGCCCGGGCAATCCACTGAGCAAAATTATGTCCCTTGAACAGTTAATCATGGTGGGTGATGAGATTTCTTATAAAATTCACGGGACAGGGCGTTATTACATGTAATACCTATCCTACGCCAATCTGTATTACTTTTTATTCTGAATGAATACAATCTTTACTATGAAAAAAAAAACCATCGCGAAAAAGTTCTTTAAAGATGATATTAGACTTCGCTTTTAAGTTTTGAGGATATTTCTTTAGGGTGTGAGTATACTCACTAACTTACGAAGGTTGTCAAATTTTTTTTAATTAATGGTAAAATTACAAATAGCATAGAGTATTTATTTTTTTAAGGTAATTTTGATTATCTATTTTTTATTTTTTTAATTAACTGTCTAGAGTGATTCTTAGGGGAATAAGCCGAGTGTATGCTTACACTCTTAGTTTTTATGTTTTTCAACCACTGAGTTTGTTAGGTTGCTTTATTTTTTAATAAATTATATTCATGCCAAGTGGCTCAACCAGTTTCTTAGGGATTTGAGATTATTCCATTTCTAATAAGTTCATACTCTAATTAGATTGGGAAATATATATATATATATGATTTACCAAAATGGTCCATTTTACAATACGATGTGTAATTTTTTTTTCTTAAATTAAATTAGATTCGTGCCACATGGCTCTAGACCCACCAATTTCCTAGGGATTTGAGATTATTGAAATTTTAAAAAGTTCATACATCTTGAGCCTGATGGTTAAGAGCATGTGTTTCCTCTTAAGAGGTCATAGATTCAAAACCAAAGGGGGTAGAGTAGGTTCAAAACCAAAGGGATAGAGTATGTATAATGTTTCACATGGTTACTCCATCCATCATCAACCAATTTTATTGATAAAAGGACGAGAGCCTCTCTTAGCTTCCTATGGTGGAAGCGATCAACCACAATAGATAAGAACATGGGATATAGTAGACTCCTTTCATGTCCTTGACATCAATAGGGTCTAGACTTTGTCCTTGGGATCAATAGGGTCTTTAACCGATCTGAGATAATAGGGTCTAGACTTTGTCCTTGGAATAGGGTCTTGAATAGGGTCTAGACTCTGTGCTTGGGATCAATAGGGTCTTTAACCAATCTGAGAGAATAGGATCTAGACTCTGTCCTTGGGATCAATAAGGTCTTTAACCATTCTGAGAGAATTTGTCTTAGGGTCTAGGGTCTTAAACCGATCTGAGAGAATAGGGTCTAGACTCTGTCCTTGGGATCAATAGGGTTTAGGGTCTTTAACCGAGACTCTGTCCTTGGGAACAATAGATTATGTCCTTGGGATCAATAGACTATGTCATTGGGATCAATAGGTTCTTTAATCGATCTGAGAGAATAGGGTCTAGACTTTGTCCTTGGGATCAATAGGGTATTTAACCAATTTGAGAGAATTTGTCCTAGGGTCTATGGTCTTTAACCGATCTAAGAGAATAGGGTCTCGACTCTGTCCTTGGGATCAATAGGGTCTTGGGACTCCTTGAGATCAATAGGGTCTAGGGTCTTTAACTGATCTGAGAGAATAGGGTCTAGATTATGTCCTTAGGATCAATATGGTCTTTAACCGATTTGAGAGAATTTGTCCTTGAGATCAATAAGGTCTAGACTCTGCCTTTGGCATCAATAGGGTCTTTAACCACTCTGAAAGAATTTTTGGACTCTGATCATCCTTGCTATTTATTCATTAAGATCTATGGATTTTTTCACCCTTGTTTTGAGGATGAACCATATTAGTTGGACTCTGATCATCTTTGCTATTTATTCATTAAGATCTATGGATTTCTTCACCTTTGTCTTGAAGATGAATCACATTAGTTGGTTCAAAAGATAAACCAAATAATATTGATGTGATTAATCTAAAAAACATTATTATAATTCACAAAAACTAAAATCTTACCTTAATATTTTTAATGTAATTTGGTGTCAATAAAATTAGATGAATTCTAAAAAAATTTGATTAAAATGTTGAAATTGCATATTAGATGTTTCCAATTATAAATATAGGGTTTCGATGCGTTTATTTTTTAATGCAATTATATGGTGTCGATGTATTTATTTTATTGTTTTTATACCGTTTATAAGAGTATTTACAATTTTGAAGGATTTTTGTTTTAAATTACCATTACACTTTTGATTTATTTTATTTGGTGGAGTTTTTAATTAAATTAAATTTATTAATCTATTTAAATGTTTTCCTTTAAATGGAATTATAGCTTCTGACATGTTGGAGAAAATGAAATGTATTTAAAATAAAATAAGGATATCGAAATTTTTACCGTGTGTATTAAATTTGGAAAAAATGAAAAAAAAACGTTGTTGTAAACTTATGAACGGGTAATATGGCTGTAAATAAATCAACCGGTTTCTAATTATCATAATGTAAAATGCCGAAACCCTTACATTGTTTGAAGAATATTCGCATGCCCGCAT
This sequence comes from Pinus taeda, assembly GCA_000404065.3. Taxonomy (NCBI): domain Eukaryota; kingdom Viridiplantae; phylum Streptophyta; class Pinopsida; order Pinales; family Pinaceae; genus Pinus; species Pinus taeda. Next base: position 227,427 of record APFE030157377.1, read on the forward strand.
GCCAAGGTGTTCAATAAATTGGGACTCCCCTCCAATAACTTTCATCCCATCCTTTTTCACATAGCCAAGAGCCATGGCCGCACCAAAAATAATCCTGCTCGTGCTCTGCCTTTTTTCTTCAGCCATCGCATATGGAGATTCAACCGACTCTGAGGTATGTGCGTATTTCTTTGCGATCTGATGAAAGCTTAATGTTTCTGCTTTGTCCGTTCGGCTGATTGATTTAGTTGAAATCGGCTTTTTTTCTCAGGGGACCTGCGTTTACACAGTGTACATTAGGACGGGCAGCATATGGAAGGCGGGAACGGACTCCAACATTAGTCTCGCTCTGGTGGATCCGCTCGGCGGAGAGGTGTTCATCGACAATTTGGAGGCGTGGGGCGGCCTCATGGGGCCGGGCTACAACTATTTTGAGAGGGGCAACCTCGACATATTTAGCGGACGGGGACCCTGCTTTGCATCGCCCCCCTGTAGGATGGTTCTGGCCTCGGACGGCACGGGGGCTCACCATGGATGGTACTGCAACTACGTGGAGGTGACCTACACAGGCCCTCACATCTCCTGCAACCAGAAACTCTTCACCGTCGAGCAGTGGCTCGCCACCGACACTGCCCCCTACGATCTCACCGCCGTCAGTGATCAGTGCTCATATGACCACCCGGCTATCGCCCAGCTGTGAAAGCTGCGAGAACTACCGCTCATTTCACCGTCTTTCTGCAATCAGTTTTAGGGTTTGAGATCGTTGTAGCGGAATAATTAGTATGTGGACGTTGATCCTGTAATGTAGTCAGATCGGAGGATATGAAGCCCTAGTCAGATCGGAGAATATTGCGCATTAATGTAGATTAGTCGTTTGGCATTAATGGCATTAAATTCTGTCACGCATTGCACATCGTGATGCTTTCGCTGGACCACGTGGTTTTCACACGTGTGGAAAAATATGTTTCCTTTATATTTGGCCAGCTGGCATGATCTGTCTGGAATAAATAAAGAATTATGGTATATATTTGGACAACTAAATATCTATCCAAATTTTCGATCTGTCTGCAATAAATAAAGAATTATGGTATATATTTGGACAACTAAATATCTATACAAATTTTCCGAAGCCTCCCTAGGGGGAGGGTTTTATGTCAAAATTGTATTTTATAAATATTTTATTTCCGAGGGCCACCGATCGCAATTTGGCGCATTCAGAATTTTATATGGATTGAAATTCAAATTTTATTCCTGAAACGATCTTTCTTTTCATATATCAAATCAAAAGAAAGTAAGCATGTACATGGAGCCTTATTTTATCAAAAAGAAATTGTGAAAGTGACCTTTTTTTGGCATTACGTATGAGCTCTCTTTCACCTAAAAAGACTAAATCGGAGGGAAAAAGTAGTGGATTTCTGAAAAGTAGAAGTAATAAGTAATGTTGAATTGGAAGGAAAAAGTAGTGGATTTCCGAAAAAGTAGAGGTAATAAGTAATATTGAATTGGAAGGAAAAAGTAGTGGAGGGAAGTAATAATGCGGTAGTCTAATCAAATTTGTTTGTTTTTTCTTTTGAAATTATAGAAATTTTGGTAAGATTTTTATAAAATTTAATAGGGATTTTTGTAAATTCAAATTGTAATTATCGATTTTTAATATTTTAAATGTTTCAAAAAATTTTGATAGTGTTAAATCTATTTCCACCCAAAAAACATATTCAAATACTACTACCTACTATTAAATATCTTAAATTTTTTAACCAAATTTCCACTACTTTTAACTTTCCGCACATTTTTCTTTATTAGATGAATTTATTTGATGTTTTTTTTCAAGTATATATATGGGAATTAGTTTGTAAAGGCGTTGTTTATCAATGTTATAATTGTGTTTGAATAATGAATTATTTTTGGAATTTAGTAAAAAAATAAAAATATTTAATTTTAAGAGTGTTTGAATTAGTTTTTTAATTAATGGTAGATATGGAGGCTCTCAAAATTCTGAAACTCAACCATTATAATTTAAATTTCCAAAAAATTATATCAGATTTTTTCAAAATATTGTTGGAATCTCATTTCTATTGTTCAGTGAAATCTTACCTCATGTTTGATTCACTTGTGACTTAAGAACTCTGGTAAAGGATATCAAAATGAACAAAATTAAAATATAAGGATATTTAAGTTATTAAAATAAGTAAGTCCTCGAAATTATCTAGAGCTATACCAATTTATATTTATGACTGGTTTTGTACCTATATATTTTCAACTTGTAACCTTATCAATTTATACTCATAATTCAATATTAAAATTATTAAGTTCACAAAATTATTTAGAGCTATACCAATTTATATTTATGGCTGGTTTTGTACCTATAGATTTTCAACTTGTCACTTTATCAATTTATCCGGTAATCCAATTTGTATTCTTAACAAAACACCCTGTGATTCAGGGCTAAACTTCTATAAACAACATATTTTTATTATTTAAGTTAAAAATATTTCAAAATTTGTTTATTTTTATTTAAGAATATTATTTTTAATTTATTATGCCATAATGTGCTCTTCAAGTCAATATGGAAGAGATGTAATATCTTGTCTTGTCCTATTATGTAGACATTTTGACTAGTCAAACTACTTGAAAACAAAAAATAATTTAAATTAAAAAACACAATACAATAAATAAACCAATCTAGATCCATCTTAACCCAGGATCTATCAAGTGTCTAGAGAATCAAATATCTTGAGATATAAACCTCTTTTAAAGTGAAAAGAGATTTGTTCCCTCTCTGCCCTTGATAGATTCGGGGTTCAGATGGATCTAGACTAGTTTTTATATACACATATTATAAATAGGATGGATCCATCTCTCCCTCTCTCTCTCTTCTACCTCTCTCTTCCCTCCTCTCTCTTCTCTCCCTCTCTCATTCTCTCTGAGTCCACTCTCTCTCCCTTTCTCTCCTACCTCCCTCTGTCTCTCCCCCCATCTCTCTCTCTACCCTCCAACTCTTTCATTATCTCCCTCCTTCTCTCCTCTCTCTCCCCCTCTCCTACCCTCCATCTTTATGCCTTCCTCTCCATCTTCCCTCCTCTCCCCCCTCCAACTCCATCCCTCTCCCTCCTCTTCTCTCTCTTCATTCCTCTCTCTCCCCTCCCCATCACTCTCTCTCCACCCTCCAGCGCTGTCATTATCTCCCTCCCTGTCACTATCTCCCTCCCTCTCTCCTTTTCAGCTCCCACCCTCTCTCTCTCCCTCCCTCCACCCATATGATAGAGAATTTTCAAGTTCTGTAATCAACGCTATATGTAATGTCTAAAACATTTTACATTTTAATTTTTTTTTATTGTGAAATGAGTTATAGTTTTTTAGCATGTGGTATAGATAAGACATGGTTTTGGCCCATGGACCTAGAACAAAAATTATTCACAAGTTAATAATATACATGCTAAAGTTGGGGTGGATATCCATGGTTAAAAAACTTGATATATTGTAAGTTTATTGTAAGTATTAAGTGTTTATCTGTTTATTAATTAAATTTAAATATTGTTATGGAATCATTATTAGTCCTACCAAGGCAAGACTCTAACAATTTGTCTATTGATCACTAATAGTTTAGCATTGACCAATGCAAATTATAATGTTTAACTTTGAAAAATAAATATTTATTTTTCAATGTTATTAAAAAATATTTTTCAAACATTTGATTGGACCATAACTTGAAGGTCTTATTGTAGTCTTAATATAATAGATATGGTTGCAATATCCATGCATGCTTTTAAATATTTGTGTAGTGATTGCTTTGCACAAAACCATTCAAAAACATGAATACTTGAAAATAACTTATAGTCAAGTAAATAACATGTCTACCATCAATTACTTCCCACCATAATTTAAGTAAGCCTTTGCACAAAAAAATGGATAGGAATAAGATATAAAAAATATAATTGGAGGAGTTACTTCCCAACATTATTTATATTTTGTTTAACAGTTATGTAGAAGTAAAATTGTAAATGTGTAGACTTACTAGTGGTTACTACCCACCAACATTTATGCAAGTTTTTTTGCTTGAGAAAACAATTTACTTATCCACTTCACATCTCAATTAACCTATGTAACTTATAATTATTTATGCAATATTTCCTTGAGCATAGTTTCAAACTTGAGTTGGAGGAGCTAAGTTACCTTGCAAAACAAAATTACAATATAACAAATTGAATTTTGTTATTTTTATCTTTTAACTTTTTATTATTAATTGAGCCAATATTTAAATGTTTATACTACAACATCTCCACCATACTCAACTTCGTATTGCTTTTAACTTTCTATGACTTTTTAATTGAGCCTACATATAAATGTTAAATGTTAAACATTTAAGCCTACAGATCTACCCTTATACTGGGCTATAGAGAGCCTTTTACGCAATGAAATTAATTGTTTTACTATTCTAGGTTTTGACAACCCCTGGTTTTTCCCATGGTATTCTTCTCTAATGTAGCCTATTTAAAGGCAAAAATTCTAATGAATTTTCCTTTTTCCTTGCCATCTCATAAAAGCTTAATGTTCCTATTGGATCTACTTGGCTAACTAATTCAATTTGAATGAGCTTTCGTAGTAGGATAATTGTGTTTACATGGTCTATATTAAAATGGATAGCATATGGAAGGTTGGAACAAACTCCAAAATCAATCTCTCTCTTATGAATCCACTCAAGGGAAAGGTTTCTATCGAAAATTTGAAGGTGTGGGGTGGCATCATGGGGCCAAGCCACGACTATTTCGAAAAGTGCAACCTTGACATTCTTAGAGTTGTGTTTCCTACTCTAGTCAAACTTATGATGTCTCTGTAAAAACACTTGACATAATTCAAGAAATATCATTTAAGAAATATTTATGTTAAGCTTCCTAGTGTGTTTAGTGTTGATGGTATAAAGTGATTTTACTTTTATTTCTTTTCCCAGAGAGAAATTTATGATGATTTTCCCTAGGTCACCTGTTTGGAATGTAATTCGGGAGTTTGCAAAAAGTCCAAATTCCTCATATCATATCTCTGCCAATATAGTGTGAAAAGCTCTAAAATTTGGACCCAAGGTTTAGAACGACTTCATCCCAAATGGGTTTTTTTTTTTAGTGTCTAAAATGTCGCAGAGATAAAGTTATAGTGCAAATGTCACAATGACCTATTTAGAGTAGCGAAAACCCTAGAATCCAAAGCTCTAATACCAAATGTTATGAAACCAACTCACAAAAAGATAGAAAAGATATATCAACGCCTTAGAATTCAGCCTCTTCGAGGGGGCAACCTCCTTTACATTACACAAATGAACAATTCTTGGATGATACAAATGACAAGACCTCCTTTCTATATATAAGACTCTAAAGGGTCATAATATAACCAGAGCCGACATAACAATAATAATGTAAGGGCACAATAATAACAATAGTGGGCTTCTATGGGGCACAATAATGACAATATGGGGTCTACATGGGCACAACAATATAATAAAGGGGTTGTACTAATAACAATAAGGGGTTACACTAGTAGTATAGGGGCCTAACATGAACAAACTCGGTTACTAGATTTCTATTCCAAAAAAAGAAAAATAGGGAGACATGCTCTCATTACATCAAGCCAACACGGGAGAAGGCTTCCTAGAAGAGAAACAGAGGGCAAACAATCCCTATCTTCCAAGCTCTTCCCCTTTTGTTTATGAGGTTGCTAATTACACTATCCTTATAAATACTTACTTACTGATTCAACAAAAATTTACACCTACATAACATAAAAAACTAGTAATGGAAAGACTTTGTAGAAAAGAGAAGAATGAGACAATTACAATTAATTTTTGTTGACTGAGGGTTCCTTATGGGACTGAGGCAAATTCTTTCTACTTTGAACGTTAGAGTTTTCTCATGTCTGATTAATAAGTAAGCTCTTCAAATAATTGATCATATCTTCCAAATGCCTACACTTTTGTTTTAGCACAGACATTTATTTCCTCTACTCTTCCATTTGTCTTTTAAGGAAGGAATTTTCAGATTTTGCTTCAAATTTGTAGTCTTTGACCATTTCTTTGACCTGCTCAATCATGAATTTGTTAGATCAACAGACTGTGCAGTTTTCGCACTTTGGAACATCTGCTAGTGGGTTCCATTCCATTTTCCTTAAGAAAAAAGGCGACCGATCCAGCAAAGAGAAGAAGGGGAAATAAGAACAAAGAGAAGAGACAAAAGAAACCTCTAGATAGTTCTGTGAAGACCCAAAACTGCCAAAAGGCACAAGAGATGCGTGAAATTTAAAGAAACTGGGAGGCAGGGGCCACCAGAGTTGCGTGGAGGTGAGGGCAACAAGATCTGTGTGAAGGAAAAAAGTTTGAAGTCGCCTCTGGAGCTTTGTGAAGGCAAGGGTCACTAGAGCTGCATGAAGGTAATAGGATCTAGAAAATAACCACCAAAGTTGTGTGAAGGAGAGAGGCATGGATACAACAGAGAAGATAAGCTTAATCCCCAAAGGGGCACAACATAGAGTAGAAAAAAGATTACAACTTCTGAGACAGAGGGGAGAGAAAGGGAGAGTGAAGATGGCAAAAATAAAATGAGACGAGCAGAGGGGAAGAATATATTGCTGCGCAACTTGCCACATCGGGGAAGAGAACATTAGAATTTCACGGGAAGCTTGAGTAGCTGTAGTTCGCTTAATAGCCGTAGATTGACTATCTTGTCTGTTCTTGGGGATGTTCTTGGATTTCCTAATCTTCTGAGATCTAACCATTCGAGCTGAAGTGACCATTGCCCACCTTGATGTTCTCTCTTTGATTGATATTCTCTGCACATTGAGGCGAGAGATTTTATGGAATCGGTTTCTGAGCAATCGCATTATCAATTCTAGATTCTCCCATAGAACGATTGACAACCATTTTCGTCGGCATGTTGGCGGTACGATTATTTTCTCTAAGGATATGCTTGAAGGTGACTTCACCTAGAAACAACAATTTTTTTCCCACCCTTTTTGTTTTTTGTCTTTGGGCCTTGTTCTTGGGGCTTTTGCTTTCCACCATTGATTGGATTATTATTGAAGAGTCCCCCATTGTGATTGGATTCTTCATACTTAGATGCCTTAAAATTTTCGTTCCCAAGAGGAGGCCATATGCTTCTGCCTTGTTGTTGGATAGTTATCCTAATCCCCATTCATAAGTAATAGGATTTTTCACTCTTAGGTCGAAAATTATACCTCCCACTCCAGCCTTTCCTGGGTTGGACTTAGTAGCACCATCGAACAGTAAGCAGGGCCTATTTGAATTTTCTGTCCATGTTTTGAAATCCTCTTTTTTAATTATAATTTTCCAATTCTGCATGTTATTAAGAGATTTGTTGATGTGTATTTTTTGTTACTTTCTCATCGCGAATTCAACACAGACTCTTTCCTCGTGTTATATGTGTTTGACATCTATTGCTTTAACTCCTTTAGAGTTGATGAATTCAGATGACATGCTCCAAGTTTTAGCCAGGATTGTTTTGGTATTTGGGGTCCGATATTTAAAGATCCTTTGGTTTATTGCTAACCAAATTTGCCAGCACATAAATGAGGGCAAACTCAGCCAATATATTTTTACTGTTTCTTTATTCTTGAAGGAATATGGATATTATTTTGTCTGGGTTGATAAAAGTTCATGTAAAGGCAGCAATTGAAGAATGCTAACCTCCAAGGGACGAACTAGTCCTTTCCCGCATGCCTTGGCAAAGGGGAATCCCACAAAGAGATGCTGAATATTTTCTTCACTTCCTTGACACACAGCATAGCATGATGGGCCTTCATATACTTTCTTTTTAAGATTATTAGCGGTCAGTATTTTGCCTTTGAACAACATCCACATGAAAACTTCGATTTTTGGCAGTGTTTCAGTTTTCCATGCCTCACTCCAATAATCCCAGTCTTGATTTTCTTGCTGATGTAAGGTAGCATATCCAGATTTGAATAAGAAATCCCCTCCATCAGGATCCCAACGAAGGGAATATTTTGAGTCTAGACTTAGTGGAGCAACCCCCTTAAGATGTGATATTAGTGACTTCCACTGAGGGACAAGGCCATGAGTGAGGTTGAGAATCCTCCAATCTCCCCATTCTCCATCTCTCCAAAGAGATATGTCATCTAGAGTAATGATTCCTTTTATTTTCATCCATCTTCTCAGGTCCTGAATATTTTCTTGGCATGCTATAGGTTGATTTCCCATTATTCTATCCTTCCGTATTTTGAGGAGTTTACCATTACCAGGGATCTTAGATGAGTTTTCTTTGATGAGGGAAATAATTTTTTTAATCAAATTCCAGACCTGAGAGCAGGGCATGATTGGATAACCTTTTCTCAATAAGATGGTTCTATTTTGGTTCATGTATTTTGCTTCTAGGATTTGCTTCCACCAACTTTTCTCTCATGTTATAAATCTCCATGTCATTTTTTCTCCTAGAGCCAAGTTCATTATCCCTAGGAGTCTTATTGCCAGCCCACCTTTCTCATATGGCAGAGTTACTTCATCCCATTTCACAAGGCTCTGCTTCTTATCTCCACTTTACCTCCTTGTTATAGGAACCCCCTGATTACTTGCTCCATTTGTTTGTGTATACTTTCTGGGGCTAGTGTTGCTGCACAATGGTAAATTGGGAGAGTTGTGAGTAGGGCCTTAATTAGTACAACCCTTCCTACCATATTGAGCCAGATCATACCCCAATTATGCAATTTTTGTTTCATTTTCTCGATGTACTTGTTCCATATTTCGGTCTTCAATTTTTCTTTTGAGATCGGGAGTCCAAGATATTGGAAATGTCTCCATTTTTCTTGGAATGGGATTTCCAATATTTCTGAGATTTTTTGGAGTGTGAGAAGGTGTGTTCCATCCAAAGATTCTACATTTCTGATTATTTAGTAGTCCTCCAAAGGCTTCCAAAAAATTATTTAGTACCTTTTTTATTCTTCTTGCCATTATGCAGGAGGCCCCTCCCATGACCAAGGTGTCATTTTCAAAAAGGGAGTGGTTTATGATTTTAACTTCAAGAGAGATTGAGAATCTTTTCATAGTCCTATCTTGTCTGCATTTCTCAAGAATTTTGCTCAGTGAGTCCGCCATTATGATATATAAGAAAGGAGAGAGAGGACTGGGTTGGTGAAGCCCCCTTGAGCTCTGAAAATATTCACTTGGTCTTCCATTGACCAATGGTGCAATCGAAGGACCCACAATACATGCTTTTATTATATCTATTGCCTTTTTTGGGAAACCAAATCTATGTAGGACAACAACAAGAAAACCCAAGTTGACCCTATCAAATGCATTAGCCATGTCGAGTTTGACAATCATTCCTTTTTCTTTTTTCATAAGGATAGAGTGCAAAGCTTCTTGCACTATTAGAATGTTATCAAGGATTTGTCTTTTTGGGACAAATCCTCCTTGGTTTTCTGATATTATTTTTGGAAGCAATACTTTTATTTAGTTTGCCATAATTTTTGTTATGATTTTGTAGGAGGAGTTACATAAAGAAATGGGCCTGAATCTACTAAATGCGTTAGCATTTGACTCTTTTGGAACAAGGGCAAGGAAGGAAGAGTTTGTGAATCCTCCAAACTTGAATTTCCAAAAAAAAATCTGATCATTCTTATCAATTTTTTATTAATAATGATCCAGTTTTTTTATAGAAGGAAATAGGGAACCCATCTAGGCCTAGGGCCTTATCTGGATGCAAATCCCAAACAACAACTACAAATTCCTTTTCTTCAACTACTCTTGTGATTTCATTGTTTTCTGCTTCACTGATTTTCCTGGGAATATGATGAAGATAATTTTCATACTTGTTATTTGATGTTGAGGATGATAATATATTTTTGTAGTATCTGTAAGCCTCCTTCTTTATTTCCTCTTGGCCTCTAAATTCTTTGCCTTCGTTATCTTTTATAATGTCTATTTGGTTTTGCTTTCTTCTTATCCTGGCCACATTATGGAAGAACATTGTGTTCTGTCTTCTGCTTTAAGCCATAGACTTCGCGATTTTAGCCACCACTCTTCTTCTCCCTTTTTGTTTTGTCTATACATCTCCCAGTATACCTGTTTTTCCTGCCATATGCTATCCTATGTTTCCTCTTGCTTCTCTTTTTTCACTTGGATTCTATCAATTTTTTCCTGTTATTTCTAGGTTTCTTTTTTGTGTTTCTAGTTGGTTAATCCTTTCCCATTGTTTTAACTCTCTCCTCAGGGATTTTAATTTAGTTTCCCAAACATAGCTAGGAGAGCTAGTAATTGATTTTGTCCATTCTTCAACAATGATTTTTTTTTAATTCTTCACTGTCATTCCAAGTGGAGTTGAATCTGAAAGGGACTGGGCCAAGATTTTCTAACTTCCCAAGGGTGAGAGCCACCGGTTTGTGATTTGATGATATATTGTGGATGAATTTGGATTTAATCTCACTGAAGCCATTGGCAACTTTCTCTTCTATTAGAAATCTATCCAACCTTTCCTTTATGTTGTTTTTCCCAATTATTTTGTTGCTCCATGTATACTTTCCCTTGCTAGGAGACATGTTCATTAATTTGCTTACGTCCATAATAGATTCTAACATTTCCCTATATGGATCAACATTGTATATTCCCTTGAATTTCTCCTCTGCGCTCAGTACCAGATTGAGATCTCCTCCTACTATTAAGCCTCTGATTTGGTCTTGCATAAGATAATTTTTTAAGGTGGACCAACAGACTTCCTTATTCCTGTAATGGTTTGGGGCATACATATTTATAATACAATATTTCTCTTCTGTTTTTTTTTTGTTTTTCAAGTCTATTTTTATCCAATGCAACTCTTTTTTTGGTTAAATGAGCTCCCAATTTTCGGTTTTCCATAGAGTGCATATTCTTCTTGAGGCTCTGGTCGCTGGAATTGAGGTTCCTTGATAATTTTTAGTTTTTTGTATCATTGATTCCATTTATTTTTCATTTTTCTTTTTCTCCTGAATCATAAAGATATCTGGTTTCTCTGAAGTTATTAAATCTTTCATTGCCTTAAGTTTTGGCATACTTCCCATTCCTCTGCAATTCCAGGAGACTATATTCATTATCACTTGATGTTATGGGTAGAGGGACCTTTCCCTCTCATAGGGTGAGTGATTTTCTCCTTATTTCTTTCTAGGAAAGTATCTAGAGGTTTTGGGTGCCCAAAGCCATTTCCTTTGCTGCAACTTCATCTCTAATTTCTTTGTTGGTTTTTCTACCTACCCTTTTAGGGTGGTCGAGAGAGGAGAGAAGCTCTTTGGAGAGGGTTCGAGTGATTATTCAATCGAAGGAGGAGGGGTGAGGGCTTTGGGAGGGGATACGAGAGGAAGGGGAGGGGTTAAAGGGGAAGGGTAGAGGAGGGGGGGAAGAAGGGGGAGGGGAGGGGAGATCAGGGTCTGCAAGGGAGCCAAAAGGATTAGAGACCAAAATATCTGATAAGGTGGGAGGGATTGAAGATGGAGGGAGGGGGGCAGAGGGAGAGGGGGGGTCTTTAGATGAAATAGGCCTTGTAGGAGAGGAAGAGGGAGAGATGGGAGGGAGGGTAGAGGGAGGAAGAATGGAAACTGAAGAGCGTTTGGGTTTGGCTGTTGATTTTTTCTTCTTGACCTACTCCCATTTTGGTTCCTGGTTTTCTATTTCTTCTGTTTCCTGATTTTTAGTAGATCTATTTGCAAAATGACCATATTCATGACATACCTTGCATTTGAACAAAATTTGTTCGTATTCTAGCTGTTGAATGTGAGCCCATCTATCCACTTTCATCTTGAATGCTTCCAAAAGTCCTTTCCCCAGATCTACTTCTACACATATTCTCGTGACGATATGCATGTTTTCCTTTGGCTCACTTCCATCGATATATTTCCCCACAACATTTCCTATTTATTTAACAGATTCATCTCCCCATCAATGTAGAGGAAGATGAGGAAGCCTCACCCATACTGGCACTGCATTTGGCACGTCGCACTCTGGATGAAATCTAGAGTCCATCTGTTGAGATAAAGCCCTCTTGAATCCTTGAAATATGGCCCGTTTCTGAAGATTAAATCTATGTCCTCTTTTGTTTCAAAGTGGAAGGTAAAATATCCTCTTCCACATAATCTGATGGAGATTTCCCCATAATAGATGAGGCCCAATTTCTTTCTACCCATTTGAGGATAGAACGAGGAGAGGGACAGAGACCAGTAAACTGATCCACCAAACCTCGTTTAGAGAAGGACAGAGCTGTGCAACGAGGAAGGGATGGAGGGACAAATTTTTCAGGTATTTATCAATTTTCTTAACAAACTTTGATATGGATGATCTAGGACAAGACCGTCCCAAGTAGGAGAACAGAGAGGCAAAGGCTTCCGCATTCTCTCCTAGCTGAGCTGAAGCTCCAACAGATGAGATAGGAATCGATTCACCCTCAAGAGGAAGCTTTGCATGTTCCATCGCATACCAGTCAAGGGCAGCAAGCCCTAGGAGCAAGAGGCCCCAGGAGCCGAAGGGAAGGTTCGCACTCAGAGGTTGAATTCATCAAGGCAGGAGCAAAGCGCACGTGCAAGAGACATAAAAGTTACATATCTTTGTGAATGAATTCATTGAGAATGAGGGTAGCATAAAGTGATTTTATGTTTATCATTCAAAAAAACATTATGTTTCCATCATGGCTTCGAGCTTTGTCATAGTATTGATAGTTTTCAGAATTTAGTTATGCCAATATGCGTTCTTTTATGAGGTTTTTCGTGAGAACATTATTGAGATCTTTTGTCCTCAATAAGTGTCCACTCTCCCTCCATTCACGTAGTGCCACATAGTTTGCATTCACATAGTGTCACGTATTATGAGGACGAGTGCATTTTACATTCACCCCATTACATATCTTGGTAGGGAAGCTTCCTTATGCTATTGAACTCTACATAATCGACAGATGTTATCTTTCCTAGGAAGCTTCCTTTAGCTGCTGAAATCTAGATAACCTTGCCCAAGAAGCTTACTTTTGTTGTTGAACTCTGGATAACATTACCTAAGAAGCTTCCTTCTACTACTGAACTCTGGATATCCTTACCCACGAAGCTTCCTTCTGCTGCTGAACTCTGGATAACTATTAGATGTTAATGACTCTTCACATACATGATACAATTGAGTGACCTTTTTTGTGCATGATACAACTCAATTCCTTCGTTTCGCCTCTGTTCCACCAAGTAAGTCGCATTTATGGATATGGTGTCATCTAGCTCAACTTTTACAGCTCTGGTGCATTATGGATCAGCCCTTTATAGCTGTGGTGGGGAAACAATTGGGCATTATCCTCTTTCCTCTTTTCTCTCGGCCAAGAAGGTGGTTCCTTCTTCCTGTAGTTCCCCAGGTAACATCTCTTACTTTATGTTCCTCTAGGGTTTTGATTTGTTTGCTTTGGATTAGGTGCGAGAGAAACTCTTTCTGTCGCTTACCTTATCAATTAGGTTTGTTGAGATGTGAAACATGCCTTGGTTTACATTGAAGTTGTTAGCTTCCAAACCCAAAAGATATTGTATCTATGGCATGTAGGTTCACGTTCCTTTGTTTATGTTTGGAATTAATTACATTGCAGAAGTCATTTTGTTCAAACATACACTGAAAATAAGAAGATAAAGAACAATGAAGAGCAAGATTACCTTGATCTGGGGATATGATACAATGTTAGCTACAGAGGTCTTCCTATTGTATTCAGGTATCCACCAAGATCCCCATGAGAGTCTCCATACCCTCCACCCATTCCCATTTTATAAGGCGCAATTGTCATACCATAACCTACACCATATTAACTAGGGGCACCAGGATTGTAACTACCATTTCCATAAGAATACGTCGCCACAGGTATAATATTAGTAGAATACCTGCGTGAAATTTGATGGCTTATTTCACTCTTCCTTCCTTGCATAGAATTTCCAACCTCATTTGAATATCTTGTTTCACTAAACTCTCTAATGAAAAGCATTCCAAACTTTCAAGACCATAAATTTCTTTTCGATTGTTGGCTCTGTTGAGACATTTTTGAGTGTTTTTTCCTCAGAGACTATTTTTGTTGTGAATATACCTGCTTTGGAAGTGCCCTCCATGCAATTATCAATGCAAGTCGGTGCTCCTAGAAACTTGTATTTCACAAATAGATAAAGCATTAGTAGTGCTAGCAAAGGAGAAGAAACAATAATGCATTTAGGGAGGAGCTCATTGTCTAACAGGAGGGCTAGTTTCTAATTCTAGAGCTCATTGTCCATTGCAAGGACTAGCTTCTTATGCCAGGTGGTTTAAGCTTCTTACTTAATGATTGCTACTGCAATGTGGTTGAAGTGTTTCCTTAACCATAAATGTTTTCTTAAACATTGCAAGACATAATTGCGAGCACCTGTGTCATTGTTGGTTGCACTGTAACAGAATTGTGGGCACATGTGTCATTTCTTAACATGTGGTTTCATTGTACGTGTACGTGTAGCCTTACACATTTACTTGACTTATAACCTTTTCTTTTATTATGCCTATTGAAATACATGTTTATTGTAATTTTTTCATTATACAAATTTTCTTTATTTTTTTGATCTATAAATTTTTGTGGATATTCCACTGGACAGTCCGTTACAACAAATATGATAATATTATGTTAAAAAATATGAGATCCTACATTATTATAGTTTTATTAAACTTTAAGATCTTTAAATTAAACTGTAATTAGTGCATGCATGCAAATGGAAATTATGCAGAAAAGTAGAGAATGACAAAATAAGCACACACACACACACACACACACACAAGACACAAGATATGCTCTCTGGGAGACCCTTTTGGGAGAAAACCCACATGGAAGGTGAGGTCACTTCGCTCTCTTTCTCTGTCTAGAAATATGGTTGCAAGTACAAACAAGTAGTGTTTGTGGCCCATTGGCTGCTACAGTGCACAAATCCTCTTTATGTGCTCTACCTCCTATCTCTCCTAGCTATATTTTCTCATCTATGGAACAAAACGCTCTCAAAAGAATGGAATGCCTCTTCCTCATAGTGGCTCGATTATAACACAACCTAATAGTCTACTGGTGGTTAATTTTGACTACATCCTCTCTTAACTAGAGTTACAATATAGGCTCTTCTAGAGTCTTTTACATCATAATCATGTGGCCAGCCCCTTTTCCATGAATAATGGGGGCTGATGCAGCATCCTCCCAAACTATAGGTGTGAAAATAGGAAGCTCAACTTCTGAGTGACATAAATTTTGCATACGGACTCTAATTGACACATTTCTTGTGTTGTTGGAAATATATTTGTGTGTAGAATAACATGAAATGGTTATGCGCAAAAGTAGAAAATTTTTACCCCTAAAAACATCATTTGATGCCTCAAAACGCTCCCGGAAGGTTTCAAACCTCGTTTTGCCAAAACGGGTCCCGCCAGTAAAAATGATCCCGTGAGTTGATTCCTCCACTTTTTACACTCCAAATGCATCAAGATGGATGAAAAAAATATAATTATCCAATTCAGATAATTTTTATAGTTATATTTTTTAAGAAACGAAAGTCGTAATTACATATTGCAAAGTAGGTTGATAAAATTTTAATGTATTAAATACCTTGGTATATGAATTATAAATTCTAATGCGTTTGATTCTGCACCTCAATATTGAAATTGTTGGTATCACGAGGCTCTAGTGGTTATGGTGTCATTCAATTCTTTGAGTTGACACCCGGAAAGCCCTAAACCCTTTATTTCCTTGCAAGTGGACAGGAACACATCATAACCATGCCTTCTCTCTCCTCTGCTTTAAAATTTCATAACAACCTTCTTTTGTGTGCTGTGTCTATGCAAATGAAACCAATTCGAAATCATAAAATCCATGCCCGAAATTGATCCATTTTGGGGGTCGAAAAATTAGTGTTACGCTGAAATTTGATGTTGTGCAATGAGTGGATGAGGACTTTGCTTACGAGTATGGCTATTGTTTATTTGAAAGAAGATCATTTTTCTAAGTACACTCAAAAAATATATCACTTGCAAGTCAAGCTTTTTTTCTCTTGGGCCATGCAGGTTTGATTTCCTTATCTGTTTTTGGGTTGTTTTGTGATTTTAGTAGATTTTTTTTATTTTCTTCAATTTGTTTTGGGATTCGTGAATGGTAGTCTGGTTTGGTTTTGGTTGCAAATTTTGTGGGATTTGTCTTGTAAAGTGTAAATTTAGAAAAATTTTCAATAAAGATAGTTAAATTGGCTTAAACGTTTGGAAATTGGTAGTCATGTTATGATGCCAATTGTTTTCAGAAAGTATGCTTTATAATGGAAAGAAAAATTGCCCTGTACTCCATGTGTGCAATTACTTTGCTGCATCACATTGAGTAGAGACTCTCTTCACGTTAGGTGCCATATATCAAGGGTAATCATTTTGTCTTTCCCTAGAAATTCATGTCATCCATGTTTTTTGGGTGGGACAGACCATAAAAAGAATAGAACTCATGGATGGCTCAATAGTATGTCAACCTCTCTAGTTAGTTTAGTTTATGCCTTGTTACCAACCCCATGAAATCCATGTCATTCGTGAGGGGAAGGCCACAACAAGAATGAACCCAGATGAATGGCTTAATATTCTTTCATCTTGATGGATGGCTTAATACTCTGTCACCCTTTCCAGTGAATTTATGCCCTGTTAGCAACCACTTAATCAATAGGAATGGAAACTGATGGATATCTTAATATTCTTTCAACATGACAGATAATACTCCAACCTCATTAAAATTAACTCTTTGTTGACAACTATTTTGTACAAACAAAAAACAAAAAATGTGAATCCAATGATATGGTTGACATATAACCATTATTTCATAAGATAATTTGTTCCAAAACCAAAACCAAAATTATAAAATCCCACTAAGAAAAGGGCAATTTCATCCCTTTTGCTTTAAGTATAATTAATTGGTTGTGTAGAATTCTTGAGTCACAGTTGATAAGAGTAGATCTCACAATACAAAGAGAGAATGTGACAACCTAAATTGCACTGTAGTCATGATTAGTTTAAATCTTTTGTAAAAACATTTATAACATTTATTTATTTAATTTTCAAATCAATTTTTCAAAATTTGCATAAAATAAAATTGTAGGTTTATGCTTTATTTCATTCACATCTTCTAGTTCCTTATTCATGATCAATATGCTCTGTTGTCTATATTAAGGACACAAACAAATGAAATTTCAACCATAGGTAGACTTTGGTTTGCAAGTTATTTCTATTATTTGCTTGTAAATTATTTTCTAAATTGTTTTATCCTTATACAGGAAGCATAATTGGATTCTAATATGTTTTGTTTTGTTTTTAAATTTTACTTTGTTACAATTTCTACTAATTTTAAAAAATACGAAGTTTGGCAATCTAATTGTTTTCCCTTCCATATATCTCATTTTAAGGACTTATGTGCATTTGATGGATTTATGTGCAGAGTCCTACCACCAAATGATTAATTGTTTATTTGATGGATTTATGTGCATAGACCTACCACTAATTGCTTACCAAGGCATTGGCACATTACTTTGAGGCTAAATTCCTTTTGCTTGATGCTACTAACTTTCACTTGAAGGATACTCTATAAATCCAAATAATGGACTTTGTAAGATTTGAACACCCAACTTTTATCGTTGATATTTTGGAATTCTCTTGCCTAAAGTCTGAATCTTTTTGTGGGTTTTTTTAGTTCAGCCTCAAAGACATATTCTGTAATTTTATATGTTAATTCCCATACACTTAACGTTTTTCAATAGTTACAACAGTTACAAAGAAAACATGGAGGAGGCACTAATTTTGTAATATTTTGAACTTGGAAATCTATATTGACAAAATACTAGGCATTTTATTTAATAGATGGTTAACATTTCTTCCTTATAATATTTTAGGAGGATTTAAATTTTAAATTCCTTTTCTGAAGCTACATTAGAGTACATTGGTAGCCTATTTGAAACCTTCTTCATCCTGCGTACATGTGTAGAGTAAAGAAATTGCAAATCAGGTCTACTCTTTGTCCTGTACTTATGAAATTTCTTGTTTGAAGATGTGTCATGAATTTTTACAAGTTTCTTTACGGTTCGTAGGAAGTAGTATTTGGCGATCAAATAGTGGCATTAAACCAAAACCGATGTATACACCATTTCCTTTTTCCCACATATTATATTTTCCATCTCTGAATGTGAACAAAGTCAAAACCCCATTGAAATTGTAAATTCTTAGGGGTTGTTGTACATTCTCTTCCTCTCCATGACATCTTACTTCTCAATTTTCTCCTGTAGGTCCTCTGAAGGAACAAGTAACCTTCAAATAAGTAGGAGTAAGTCGACATCAGAACTTGATTTCTCTAGATATGGGTCATCTATGATGAACACCACAAATCGAGGTACCTTTTAAACATTTCAATCTCATGTGGTGATAATTAGTTTACCAATTGACCATGGTAAAAGAGTAAAGAAAAGAAAGGATAATCAGTAGTTAGCTATTTGTTTGAGACTCTGTTGAGTTTTTGATCTAACCTTAGTGCTTGAGAATCTTAAGTCTCCAAACTAATGTCTTACTTTATAGTTACAACTTCATTAAAACGAGCAAATTATTGGTCATTTGATGCCAAATTACTTGTGTGATTTCTCTATAAGATAAAATTAGAAGCTAAACTAGTGGGAATTCTGAACCATTGAATCAATTTTAATTCCAATGCTTAATCAACACTCCTATTATTTATGGGTTGTTTTGTAGGTATTGGTTAAATCTGTCACAAAGGTTAGTCCTGTGATTTTGTATTTGCGAGATATTTAGAGACTTTTATTCAAAGGGCCAAAGACCTACCAAATGTTTTGTAATATGATAAAACAACTCTTTGGGCCCATTTTAATACTAGGTTCCAGAATCTTGGGTTCACAAGAGAAGCCATGCTATGGAGATACTGAGGAAAAGTTGTCAATTTTATTTCTCCCTATATCATTGACCTAAAGCCCCTAGAGGATAATACATAAAATGGGGATGGAAGAAAAAACTTGAAGAGGACATGAAAATAATCGAGTTTGAAGACAACAAGAACCATGTATCAGAGGTAACCATTAGTCACAAATTATGAGCATGAGGCACCACATAGTAGCAACTCCTTTTTTGTGAAATTTCTAGTTTTTAACATTGTTTAGAGTAAAGAAAGCAAAGGCCATGCCTAAAGAATGTATGGACAATCTGTTGATAATGTTTATTGCCTCAATTCTCTTGGTTGTCAACAGTTTCTTGTAGCAAATGATGTTGAATGTGATGATTTGGGAAGCATTTCTTTTGGAAATACAATCCTTATAATTAGTAATTGTAAGTTCCTTGTGATTCATTTTATTTTAATGATTTATACAAGAATTTATTTTTGACCTAGACTGAGGTGATTTTTCACAAACTAATGTCGTGTCATTTTTAGATATTGAGGAAATTGTGGGCTCTACCATTTCTCATCACCTCATGAACACATAACAACATGATTATCATGGTGGATGTATTATTATCTCTTCCAAAAGGGTTTTTTCTCATCATTTCTCCTTACTATAACTTTCATGACTTGTTTTTTACAGAACTTAATTTATGTAATATGATGTGATGAATAGCTTGGCACATGGATTGAGCATATTCCAAGAAATACATATTGATAGAAATGACACACTCTAAATGGAATCCAATGAAGAACACCCATAGGTTGAATAAAATTGTTCCTTTATACAATATTTGGAATGTTATGTTAGGGATTTATCATTTAGTATCTTGAATATAAACTCTCTACTAAGTTCATTTCCATATAGGGAGTTTTGAGATAAAAATGTCACTTGTTTGAGGATCCAAGAAGTGGAAAGGTTGAAGCAAAAATGGGGTCTCCTTCTAGAAAAAATAAACATGAAGGGGAAAATACGTATTCAGCTTCAAAAGGGGACACTCCTAAGAAAGAAGCGTATTACACTAAAGAAGGGGGTCCTGCAGCAGCTCTAAAACTGGTGCATTTAGCACTCTATAATCATGATGAACAAATATATCGAAATATGCTAGTTCAATTAAATGAAAAGAAGTGCTTTAACTTATAACATGAAATTGTTTTAGACAATAATTTTGAAAAGAGGATCAAATTACCTGAAGTCATTCCTGCGGGTAAAATTAGTGTTACGTTTGATGACATTGGTGCACTGGAAAATGTTAAAGAATCACTACAACAACTTGTAATGTTTCCTCTTCGACGACCATACTTGTTTAAGGGGTGTCCTTAAGGTAAAGTCCTAGATTTTCTAAAAAGGCAATGCTACTTGACAATTGAACATGAATTCTTCTTGTACTTTGTAACATCTAATGGGAACTTCTTGTTTTTTCTTATTATATCTAGACACGCAAAGGCATTCTACTTCTTGGACTCCCTGGAATAGAGAAAACAATGCTAGGAAAAGCCCTTGCCACTAAGGGCAATGCCATATTTATAAATGTCTCAATGTCTACCATAACTTCAAAGGCAAGGAAATACAACACTCAATGAACAAAAACTTTAGTACATAGCTTTTTGAATTCATAAAAAATGACTAATAAATCACTTACGAACTTATGTAATATGTAGTGGTTTCAAGAAGATGAGAATAATGTAAGGGAATTGTTCTCATTGGTTGCAAAAGTTTCCCCTACGATTATTTTGATTGATGAGGTTTGTTCTTATCCTTTTTATAGTGCAGGAAACATCAACAATATTTGTTGGTTTGTTGCGTGGGTGTAAACATCATGCTCATTGTATCTGCAAGTTGACAATGTGTTAGGCCAAAGGGCTAGAGTTGGTGAACATGAGGCAATGGGGAAAATAAAGAACGAGTTTATGGCTCACAGGGATGGTTTACTATCAAAGTCTATAGAATGTGTTCTTATTCTTGCTACAACCAATAAGCCTTTCAATTTGGATGAAGCTATAATAAGACGATTTCAATGAAGGTAATTGTCAAGACTAATGATTTGTATATAAGGTCTCTAGAAATATTGTTGTACTGTATCACGAAGTTTAGTTAGTTGTTACACATATCTTAACAAAGATAGTAGATATGGTTATAACTTAAGACTACCTTTTGCAAAATCATGGTTGGACTACTGAATGTTGAGAGTAGAGAGAGAATTCTTAGGATACTCCTTGCAAAAGAGAAACTTGAAGAAGGATTTGATTTCAAGGAGCTCGCAAAAATGACAGACGATTATACTGGCAGTGACCTCAAGGTGAGTATTTATTCCCCTCTGCCCACCCCCATATGCCCAACTTAGTCATGTACTTGGGGAAAGGGTGCTTCATGTAGCTTATGATTACATAATATGTTTAGCAAAGTCTTGTGCTTTTGCGATGTAAATGAAGAATCTATATATAACAATAAGTTTTCGACCAGTTCTGGATTTTCTAACAGCAAAGCAAGATAAAGAAAAGGTAGATTCATTGTTTTCTTCCTATATTGTCCTAATCAACTACAATAGTATCTTGTTACTAGTATTTATCCATTTATCTCTCATGTATAGTATGAGATTCTAAGAAACCCCTCAAGATATTGTACATATTTTATTAATATTTTCTTCTTCGGGCTAAGAAGAAAGAAGAGGAGAAAAAAATAAGACAAAGGGTAGTCAGAGAACTTTGAACAACCTAGAGATGGGGTAGCAATAAAGGAAGATAGAAGGGAAGAGGTCAAGGAAACTATCATTATCATCAAATCTTTAACAATGGAGGATTTGAAACAAGCAAAGAATCAGGTGAGGCACAAGAACTTGTTTAAATATTACATGTTCATTATGGAGTTGATTCTTCTACCTACAAAAGGAATTTATTCCATAATGTGAAAATTGTCTTTTCAACAAATTTCACCAATCTTTGCATCCGAAGTTGTTGGAATGAATGAACTTAGGAACGGAATGAATTGTATGGAGGGGATGGAAACAGGAAAAAACAACCTCCAACTTACTTTTTATAAGGCACTCAGATTTCATCTTATGGCCTAAAAAGGAAATTAGCCAGCCCATTGTTTGATTGGAATTTGCAAGTTTGATGGAATCCTCCATCTTTGGGAGCGCACTCCATTGTTTGGGATTCATAGTTGGAAAACTCCTTAATCGCTATAAATATGCCTTGAAATTGAATTGATTTTCCTAGTGTCTGTTACTTTGACTCTGCTACTGGTCTAAAGGAAACATCGATCTTATCCAACACGTAGAGAGTGTAAGATTTATTTGATTATTTCTACAAGGAATATTTTCTCCCTTGCTCGACCTGAAATCACAGGTTTAATCTAGGTGGAAATATAAAAGAATGAAGGAAATTTAGCTAATATAATCAACTGCTTCCTTCAGATGAAACCAATTTTGAATATAAATTTTAATGACAAGTTGAGACAATATTATATATCTAATAATATGGTCATCTATTAGCTTGTAGAAAGATGGTAAGTAATGTCATTTGAATCTCTAATTGTCTAAAGTATAAGGTGTGTTGGTGCATTTTTATGGAAGATATTATTATTACATGTTAGTATGGATCTTTTGTAGGATTCGAGTCTAGAGTTATTATTTTATTTATTTCAAAATACTTCCTAGTTTGCAAGAACAATGACAAGGTTTTAATTTTAATGACCATTTGTTGTTAGGATGGTATGCATGCGATTGTTGTTGATTATTATAATAAGGCTTGTGATTGTATTTCTATTCCACATACACAAACTAGCATGCATTGTGCATACAATGTCTCTATTATATATGTGCACCTAGGATTTAACACTCACATTGTTGAGAGAAAAAGAGATGAAATTATATTAATTGGACCCAAATAAGCTATTTTGAATTACATATGACATAGCCCCTTATGGATCTGAAGGATCGTGGACACTCCTTTCATAGGGAGAGAGAAAAAGATGATTGTTATTACCACTAAGGATTTACTACAACCTGCATGCTCTAAAAATAAACATGACCTTATATCCAAAAGGACCATATCTCATTCAAAATGCCTTGCTAGTAGGGTTGCATATTGTGGATCCATGTTCTCACTGTCGACATCTAAGATCATAAGCATGTGATCAAAGAGTTTAACCCACGGGTTGTATTTTAGTAAACTTTAGAAGCTAGGCAATATCTCTCTTAACAAAATGACTCTTCAAAATTTGATAGTTATCAGACATTACATAACTTTTTGATATTGAAACAGAGGGAGCTATTGGGGAGCAGAAGCCCTGCGTAATGGTTATGAGGCACAAAGCCCAAAATTTTGGGTAGAGATAGGATAAAGGCTCCACGGAATGCGCAGAGCGTGAAAGGTAGAAGGTCAAGTCAAAGGGTT
>APFE030157377.1:256697-272531 GCA_000404065.3 Pinus taeda
TTCTCTATCAAACGTGTATTTATTTAAATAAATTTATTAGATAAAATGTATACCAGATTCTGATATTTCCTAAACGTACCCTTTGTATTTTGTTATAAATGAAATAGGGATGAAAATTTTGAAAATATTTATGTGCTAGTATGAAGCAAGCCTAGAAATTGACGTCTTTCAGCATGTATTTTAAGGTTGGTGAAAATTTTTGCACGTCAAATCTGATGTCTAAAATATACTGGGGTCCTGTCATTCTAACGTTTAATTAAAAATCCAAATTGTAAAAATATATATACCGTAATTTACTAATCCTCAAAATTATTTATTATAACTAAGGTTGAGTTTACAAAAATCTAATCATGGGTGATCCAATCGGATTGCTCTATACCTACATAGTCAAGATCTGGTTGTTGAGAATTAATGGAACATTATGGGCATTGCGCAATGGGGACTGCAGGGCTATGGCACGTAGCACAACTGGCTAGCGTGCTATATTCTTTCCAGATCTGGTTGTTGATGACATAATTTAATGACCTATTTACTAGCATTGGATTTCACTCTCTTGCGAAACAACTTTAGAATTTACTAGGGTCCAATTACCACTTTCGCCTTTAGAATTTACTAGGGTTCACTTAGTCCAATTACCACTTTTTC
Source organism: Pinus taeda (assembly GCA_000404065.3). Lineage (NCBI taxonomy): Eukaryota > Viridiplantae > Streptophyta > Pinopsida > Pinales > Pinaceae > Pinus > Pinus taeda. The sequence goes on from APFE030157377.1 coordinate 257,343, forward strand.
CTTTAGAATTTACCAAGGTCCAGTTACCACTTTCTCCTCTAGAATTTATCAGGGTCTAGTTTAGAATTTTCCAGGGTCTAATTACCACTTTCGCCTTTAGAATTTACACTGTGTTTTATGGTCTTACATTTTCCTTTGTGATTGCTCTTTCTTGTTAATTGGGAAAAGCAATAACATCCCTGCGATCTTTTAATTGACCCTACTTCACTGTTGAATTTTTTTTTTTACCCTATTGCAGTGTTGAGTGTTGAATTTGTTAGCCTGTGAATATGGCATGCTTAAAAACTACTAGACTGGTGGTATCAGCCTATGAGGTATGTACTCTTTATTTACTTATGTCATTAGTTTATTGTAAAACCTGAAAAATACTTACAAGTTATGTAAAATTTGATATGGTATATAACCCTGGGGAAATTTTGAAGTAAATTAAGGCGTGTTTGCTTTTGATTTTGTTTTTATCCTACTGCAGTGTTGAATTTGTTAGCTTATGAATATGACATGCTTTCTCGTTCAAAACTGCTAGACTGGTGGTATCAGCCTATGAGGTATGTACTCTTTATTTACTTATGTCATTAGTTTATTGTAAAACCTGAAAAATACTTACAAGTTATGTAAAATTTGATATGGTATACAACCCCTCACGAAATTTTGAAGTAAATTAAGGCATGGTTGCTTTTGAATTCGTTTTTGCCCGAAGTAAATTAAGGGGTTGTTGCTTTTAAATTTGTTTTTACTCTACTACAGTGTTGAATTTGTTAGCCTCTAAATATGGCGTGCTTTCTCATTCAAAACTGCTAGATTGGTGGTATCAGCCTACGAGGTATGTACTCTTTATTTATTGTAAAACCTGAAAAAATACTTACAAGTTATGTCAAATTTGATATGGTATACAGTCCCTCAGGAAATTTTGAAGTAAATTAAGGCGTGGTTGCTTTATTTACTTATGTAGTTAGTTATTGTAAAACCTGAAAAATACTTACAAGTTATATGTACATTTTGATATGGTATACAACCCTTCATGAAATTTTGAAGTAAATTAACACATGATTTCTTCCAACCAGCTTAGGGGGCCCTAGAGAAATTTTGAAGTAAATTAAGGCATGATTTCTTCCAACCAGCTTGGGTAGCAGCTCAAACTCAGGTTGGTAGTGCGATAAACCCTCAAATTTAAGAAAAAAAGTGTGTATTTTATTTTTTGTATTCTAATCTATTATGTGTTTTATGGTTTTATGTTATTTGGTATTTTGATTTTTCAAAATTACAGTGGATAAGAGGTTTAATGTTATTTGGTAGTTTTCTGGAATGGGAAGTTGAAGATTTTGAATTTACAGGGGCATGACTTCAAAATTGAAATTTGAAACCATTCATTATCATTCATCATCTTATAATGTGATCTGAAATTTCTATCTCAAAGCTTATCTTTTCTATATTTACAGGGACGTGACTTCAAAATTGAAACCATTCATTATCATTCATCATCTTATAATGTAATCTCAAATTCCTATCTGAAAGCTTATCATTTCTATGATTTTAAGATTCTGAAAACATTTTGCAAGAATATGAATTTATTTATTAACTCATAAAATTATATTAGTAAAATTTACAACTGTGATCTTATAAGAGAGCTGAAAAATTTCTATCCTGAAGCTTATCGTTTCTATGAGTTTAAGATTTTGAAAATGTTCGCCATGAATATTAATTTTATTTATTAACTCATAAATTGTATTAATAAAATTTAGAACTGCCAGAGTGTCATTTCAAATTTTCATGTCCGGTTTTAAATAGTTTGAAATGAACATAAATTTATTTTATAATTAGATGTGATGGTATAACTTTACGTGATTATGGATTTGCATGTGAAGGCCATTGAGGTTGTTGAATTGAGTTATATATAATAGTTAAACTTTATTTAACAATTTCTTCTATTTTAAATGAAATTGTTAATACCTTGTTTTTAACATTTAATATCTTTTTAACAATTTTTTTTCGGGTGATGGGTTTGACAATGTTTATGCTTTTTTAGGTAATAAATAAATATTCATTACTAGAAAGTATTTACTTGGCCAATTTTGTGATTTAATGAACTTTAATTTTCATATGTATATTTTATATAGGTGATTACAAATCTACAAATGTCTCAAAAAGAGAAAACTACAAGCTACAATTGGGGAAATGTATGGATGGACAAAAGGGAAAACTTCCAAGACTGAAAACAATTTAGAAACATGTGAAGAAACCCATAATGCTGATGTGGAACAACAATTACATGAAATTTTTGGAAGTTCTTCTGATCGTGATCTAGATGAAGAAACAAATGAAGTTGAATACAAAGTTGCTAATAATTCAAAAATGAAAGTGCAAGCAAACATAGAATTAATTCTTGATTATTACATAGAAGAGTTCAATGCCGGAAGATCCAATGCTACTAGGTTAGTTTATTAGTATGAAAGGTGGTTTATTGGCTTAAAACGCAAAATGAAGGGCATGCAAAATGCAAAAAAATCATGAAATTTTTATTTGACGAGCAAAGAGAATTTGAAATTCCAGGCCTGGTATGAAGTGTTTCTCCTGGTTATATATATACTTCTTATCATGTACATTGTTTTTATACCATCAAGATAATCTGTATTTGCATGAGTGACATCCTTTTGGAGCATGAAAATTGGAATGGTAAGTATTTTTATTAATTTTTTATAAATATTTTTTTTATTAATTTCATTAAAAAAAATTGTATAAATATTTTTATTAATTTTTTTATAAAAATATTTTATTAATTTCATTAAATTATTTTCAATTAAATCAATATGATTTACTATAAAATGTTTGTATTCTCTTTTACCATCTCATTTTCCAATATTTCTATAAAACATCTTTATTTTGTAAATTATCTTGCATATTTAATGAAGATAAGAATCAACATCTTAAATATTGATGAAGATAAGAATTAACACTAGTTTTATACGAGTTAAAAAAGTTATTCGTATATGTTTTAACTAGCTTGGTTGGACAATGAAGCTATGATCTTTGTTGTAAAATTATTTTTATTTTGTTTAGTTTATATAGTTATTAAAAGTATTTGTTTTTGTGTTCAATAATATCATTGATTTTCAAAGTGCTCAATATTAATGAGTTTTGTTTTCTAATATTTAATGTAATTAAAGTAAATAATATAAAGTTATTAGAAATGTATAGAAAGAAATAACAAAATAAATTATAATCATATAATATATTTATTTAGTAGTTGATGAGTAATAAATTAAGTCAATATATTTAAATTAAATAAATAATATTATAATAAAAGGTAGTTGGCGTAGAGTTCTAAGAGTATTTATAAATATGGACATTATTATAATATGGACATCATTATATTGGATATTATTGTATTTGTAATAAATGTGATTTGTGGAGTGAATTTTTCTATAAAGAATATTTGATATTGTTCTTTTATTTTACGAGTTTTTTAAATGTTTTTTTTTTTTTTTCAAATTATAGTGTGAATGAAATGTAATGTATATAATGACAATAATATGGGGTATTTTGTGAGGTAGTTAAGCAGATAATGAATAATATGGCTATAATCATTGAGTACATTCACTTGATAGTAGATAGTTAAATGAAATAATATAACACTAAAAAATAATTAGCATAAATCCATAAGAATACTCATGAAAAAGTATACATAGAAATGAGTAATATGTTGATTGTTATTGTATTGTGCAAGATATGAATTCTCTAATAATTTTTTCTATAAAAAGTATTTGATGGTGTTACCCTAGATTAAAGGATTCTTTTATATATTCTTTGGTTATTTACGATGTGAATTGTCTTAATATTTCTAAGGTTGAGGGTTTATTTTCAAACTTAAAATTTTATCTTATCTCATATTTGCCATGGTTTATTACATAGTATCATTTTCCACATTCAATCCATGTTTGTTATTGTTGAAAATGCAACAAGAAAAATCTCAATTTTGATTTTTTTCTTAATTAAAATTGAGGAAATTCAAAACTCCATATCAGCAGACAACTTGATGAGTTAACTGAGGTGACATAGCACTTGTCACTCAGTTAAGAACACTCAATTCAAGTTATTGATTTGAGGTTCAATTTACTTGTGTTGGTTCCTAAAAACTAGGAGTCTAGCTCAATTAATTCAAGTTAGGGACACAAAGTTCAGTTGTGTGCAATGGGTTCTAGCTAGGTTGAGTTGATTTAATTTGTAACAATTTAATTCAGTTAAATTGAATTATGGTCAGTTAAATTAGTTCTAACTTATCGAGGAACTAGTGGGGGTCAAGTCGTGGGTGTGAAACTTTTTCCACACTAACTGATCATCTAGATAACTAATCAATCAACCTAAATTAACTCATGATTGCAAAGAATTCAAGTTACCCAATTGAGATTGGAGTTCAAGGGAAGTGTACTATTAGTTGTAAACTATTCCAAGTTGTACAAATGGTGCATGCAATCAGAGAATTGACCTAAAGGAATTACACAATCTAGATGAGGAAAATTCCTATTAAATAGGGACCTAATTCCTAAGGGAATAGCACAAGGAAATAAGGGTTTGGAGGCTAGAAATTTTGGCTAAGTATTGGCTAAGGTCAACCAGTCAAGTAGAGGATAGAAGATACAGGTGCAGGTTGAGCTCAAACTTGAGCATAACATATTGTATTCATCGAGATTCTTTGATTAATGCAATGCAAATAGTAAGGGGTTTTGAGTAGTTTCTTTCCCCTAGATAAATCCATATGTATGTGTGTTAAATCTTAATTCATGTTAATGGTTTGTGTTCTCGATCATGGATTTACTTCCGCAGATCATTAGAGTAGCTTCTAGTCTTGTGATTTAGAAAATTTCATGAGCAATTTAGAATCTACACACATTAACTTCTACATGGTATTAGAGTAGGATTCACATTATAACTAGTCATTGAATTCCTCATGAACATTGATCATTGAAGAACTAATGAGTTGTTAGTAGGAAGAGTTGATGGAGCCCTAGTTCAAGGCAAGTCTAGAAGATCCTATGTGCAAACTTCTTAATGGAACTAGAAGGTTGCTAGTGGGAAGATCAGTGAGCCAATGTTTAATGACATGAAAAGGAGTTGTGATCATTAATATTGATAGATTGAGGAGAAGCAAGATTTCCCACAGGGAGATCAAAATTTAGAGGAAGCCCAGTTTAAGAGGGAGTAGCCCTATGGAAGCTAGTATTTTAGGATCTGGGGAGATCATACCCATTATTCTAGTGGTTACAACAACAATGCAGAGGAAACAACAAAGTAGTAGCAACAATAGTATGAGCAGATAAAATTTCTCCATGCATGCAGCTATACCTCCAGGTGTGATATGGGGCAATGTATATCCCTAGTCCAAGAGTTGTAGAAATTTGGGTAGGGTCCATTGAGGAATTCTCCTCATGGATCATTACCTTTCTACGGGGGGACCACAATATTCAGTAGCAGGAGGATCAATTTCAGTCAGATACTGAGGAGTGAAGAGGAGTGTTGATAGCAGAGTAGGAGGCTCAATAGCAGAGTTAGCAGCAACACCATTTTCCCAGTAAACAATTGTAGACACAATTGATTCAATTTTTTTTGGATGCTTCTAAATTCCAGATGTTGCAGTAGTAGCAACAACAGTGAGAGATGTTGCATGTAGTACGTTCCACGGGTACAAGATGGGGGTGGTTGATAATCCATTTCTTGTTGAGAGGGAGTGTTGAAAATGTAGCAAGAAAATTCCCAATTTCAATTTTTTCCTTAATTAAAATTGAGGAAATTCGAAATTCTATATCAACAGGCAACTTGATGAGTTAACCAAGGTGACATGGCACTTGTCACTCACTTAAGAACACCCAATTCAAGTTAATGAGTTGAGGTTCAATTTATTTGTGTTAATTCCTAAAGAATATGGGTCTATCGTAGTTAATTCAAGTTAGGGACATGAAGTTCAGTTGTGTGCAGTGGGTTCCTAAATTTTAGGAGCCTAGGTTGAGTTAATTTAAAATGTAACAATTTAATTCATTTAAATTGAGTTATGGTAAGTTAAACTAGTTCTAACTAATGGAGGAACTAGAGGAGGTCAAGTTGTGGGAGTGGAAATTTTTCCACAGTGACTGATCATCCAGATAACTAATCAATCAGCTTAAATTAACTCATCCATGCAGAGAATTCAAGTTACTCAATTGAGATTGGAGTTCAAGGGCAGTGTACTATCGGTTGTAAACTATTCAAAGTTGTACAAATGGTGCAGGCAATCAGAGAATTGACCTAAAGGAATTGCACAATCCAGATAAGGAAAACTCCTATTAAATAGGGGCCTAATTCCCAAGGGATCAGTGCAAGGAAACAGGGGCTTGGAGGCTCAAAATTTTGGCTAAGTATTGGCCAATATCAGCCAATCAGGTAGAGGATAGAAGATACACGTGTAGTTTGAGCTCAGGCTTGAGTAGAGCATGTTGTATTCATCTAGATTCTTTGATTAATGCAATACAAATAATAAAGGGTTTTGAGAAGTTGCTTTCCCCTAGATAAATATCTGTGTATGTTTGTCAAACCTTAATGCATGTTAATGATTTGCGTTCTTGATCATGAATTTACTTCCGCAACTCAATGGAATAGCTTCTAGACTTGTGATTTAGAAAATTTCATGAGCAATTTAGAATCTACACATCGTAATTTCTACAATTATCTATTTTTTACTCTCTTAGAATAGCGTCTCAGCTTCTTGAGATTTAATAATTATTCTTTTAATTTTTTAGTTGTAGCCATGCTACTATATGTAGTTATAATTTTTTCAAACCCTTAAAATGTAGTTGTAACCATTGAATAATGTTCAACAAGAAGTTAAACTATACCATTGTTACCTTTAATCAAGAGCTCAACTATGCCTTTACTATCTTTAACATTTCAATGAATATTAAAAACATGTTTAACAACATTTTATGTTTGGACCAAATTAAACATGTGCATGACAAGCTACATTGGCATGTCAAGCTACATAAATAGCAATGTCTTTTCCTCCACATGGAGTAATTTCAGGATCACAGTATGCAATCCTAATTAGAAATTCCACAGTCCCATTATTTTTGTGGACATTTGTCATGGAGCATTATGTGTCAATGTTGATTTGGGATGTTCATTAAGGAATACTATAAATTGAAGAAAGGTAATATGGTTATAACTTTTAAACAACAAATAAATATTTATGTAAACTTTTAACAAAGGTAAAGGACATATTTGTAAAATGATTTGCAACTAAAATTCCAAAGTAAAACAATATAGTCTATAATTATAAATTGATATCTATCTAGAAAGCGTGTCATTTTTTCTATAGTTACTTATGTGACTTCTTGTATAAGAAATTTGTACCGACAAACAATAAATGTTTCAAATGGAAAGTGGTATCCACCCACGGTATTTACCCATGGTATTTATTAATGGTATTTAATGATGTGGCTCAAGAAGGCACCGAAAATACTACAAATAATGAGCCTCACCTTGTAAAAGGATAGATTAGTCCATCACAATGAAGTTGTAAAAATTTACCTCGTTTAATATAGTTATCTTTTGTATTCAGTGTGTGTATTTTTTTCACTATTTCCATGACTAGTTCTTTTGGGGCATATATATATTTGGAAACAATGTTAAATTTGAATCTATCTAATATTCGACCTACACCTATAATACTTGAGTTAGTAGATAAATTCAAGGTAAATCCTGAAGGTATATTTGATGATATTATTGTATTTGGATTCATGCGAATATCCTACTGATTTTGTAATTCTTCAACCCAAGGCTAGTTTGGGTGGACATCCTCAATTCTTGGAAGATCTAGCTTGGCCACTACCTGCTTTCATTAATTGTATATAGGGAAGAATGAATATTTCAAAAGATAATGAAAGCAAGAAAATTTCATTTTATCCTCTTGCTAAGTCTTGAAGTGAATTGAAACAAATGTCATGGTTTGAAGAGACATAATGTTAAGAAGAAACCATTCAACCTCTTCTAGCTATTGGTCATTTTAAGGAAGAAAATGATGAAACTTTACTTAATCACTTTATTTCCAATCACAATGATATGGATAAAATTAGAATCTTTTAACAAATCTTTGCCAATTATCTTTTTGAGAGAAGTTTTTACAAAAATTATACAAAGAATTATTCATAATTTTTTTTTGAACAATATTTCCTATAAACTCAATGTTAGATTCTCATAGAAAATTCATTGAAATCTACTCTGGAAAATGTTTAAACATTCATTGTGTCTTGGAAGAATCTTAGGAACAAAAATTAATTTGATTATTATGAATTCATTCTAATGTATTTTCCTAGAAATGCATAGATATGCAATGTATACATCCAAATACTTGCACACATCATATTTATATAGAGGATAACGTTAAGACTGTTATACAACCATGGAAATGCTCGAACCCATTGTTGATATAGGTAATCAAAACATAACTTAAAAAATTATTAAAAGTAGATTTTATATATTTTATCTCTTAATAGTCAATGGGTTTCTCCTTGGTGGTAATACCTAAAAAGAATGGGAAGTGGAGAGTATGTGTAGATTATCAAGAATCAAGCAAAGAAACTCTAAAATATCATTGTCCTTTAATTTTTATGAACCAAGTTTTGGATATATTAGTTGGAAAGAAGTTTTTTTTTGTTTTCTTGTTAGATTCAATGGCTATAATCAAATTAAAATAGCCTTAAAAGAACACGAAAAAACAGCTTTCACATGTTCTTGGGGAACATATGCTAATAAAGTACTACCCTTGGGATTATATAATGTGCCCATTACATTCCAAAGGGTAGTTTTATTTAATACTTGAATGTGTAGAGGTATACATGGATGATTTTTCGATATATGGAGATCATTTTAAAGAAGATTTAGTTAATTTGGAGAAACTTATAATAATATGGTTGGAAACAAATTTAGCCTTTAGTAATGAAAATTCTTTTTGTTATTAACTAAGGGAATTGTATTGGGGCATAATATGCCCATTGCATGGATAAAGGTGGATCTATCCAAAATAGAGGTGATTAAAAAACTACCAATCCCATCAACCCAATGAGATTTCAAAAGCCTTCTATGTTATAAAAAAGGTGATGTTAGTAGTTATACATGTTGCTAATAAATTTCAACACTATATCACTGGTTACGAAGTTTTTGTCAATACATACCATTTTGCCATTAGGTATTTAATGAATAAACATATTACTAATATTACAATAACAAGATGGTTATTATTGTTGCAATAATTTAATATAACTGTCATAGATCAACATGGAAAGGGAAATTAGGTGGTAGGCTTTCTTTTTCACATTAATAACCATGGTGGGAATTTTCTGGTAGTAAATTATTTCTTAGATGAGAATTTATTTTCTATTTTTATTACAATTCCATATTTTGTAGATATTGTTTAAAGTAACAACAAGAAATGTTAAAAATAGCATCAAGAAAAAAATCCTAATTTAATTTGTTCTTGAATTAAATTGGGAATAAAATTGTAACTCCACATCCCATGACAACTTGTAATAGTTAACTAAGTTGAGGGTCTAACTAGAGTCATGCAGAGTGTCTCCTACAATTAGGAGCACTAGTTTAGTTTATTTTGAGTTGTAATTATTTAGTTCAGTCTAACTGAGTTAAAGTCAATTAAACTAGTTCCAATTGATGGAGGAATTAGTGGGAGGTCCAGTAGTGGGGTCTAACCTGCAGTAGTGGGGTGTAACCTACAGTAGTGGGGTGTTGCCTGAAGTGCAGTGTGGTGTTGCTTGAAGTGCAATGTGGTGCTACGTGAAGCACTGTGCGGTGTTGCTTGAAGTGCAATGTGGTGTTGCCTGAAGTGCAATGTAGTACTGCTTGAAGTGCAGTGTGATGCTGCTTGAAGTGCAATGTGATGCTACTTGAAGTCATCAACTAGTAAAATGAAGATTCACTCGTAAATAACTCATGCATGTTAGATTTGAGAAAGATCTAGTTGAGATTGGAGTCCAGGGACAATGCACTATTTGTTGTATAATTATCCGAATTGTACAGATGGTGCATGCAGTCAGAGGAAGAGCCTAAAGGAACTGCACAATCCACTGGAGGAAAATTCCTATCAAATAGATGCCTAATTCCTCATTGAACAACGCAAGGAAATAGGGAATTGGGAAAATGATAAATTGGCTAAATATTGGCTAAGGCTTGTCTAGGAAGTAGTGAGACAGATAGAGGTAATCCAGAGGTTTCTTGGGCTTGAGCAAAGCATTTTAGTCTTCTCTTATTTTCTAACTAATGAAATATACAGATAGCAAGGGTTTTTAGTTGTCACTTTCCCTAGAAAATTATTGTGTTATGTGTGATTGAATTCTTTCTGTTATATGCTTTGTGATTTCATCGATCATTTATTGTTTCTGCTGATAAGTAGAGTAGATTCAAGTCTATTGTTTTAGCATACTACAATTAGCAGTTTGAATCTACAAGGAATTCTACATATATAGCTAACTATTCATCCATAGGAAACCCACCATTTCATTTTTTTACCCCGAGGGAGAAAGAAAATATCAAACAAATTGCTAGATATTCTTGGATCAAAGGAGACATTTTCTATACATGAGTAGCTTTTATAATTTGTATATGTGATAGAGAAGATGAATTCTTTGAAAAATTGAAATTATTTCATTATGAACCATGTGGTGGGAATTTTGTAGGTAAGAGAACTTATCACAAAATATTACATGTTAAATATTATTGGCCAACTATCTTTAGAGATGCCAAGAAGAATGTGAATGTTTTTAGCGAATGGGTAGACCAATAGTAGCAAACAAATTTCCCCTTTAGTCACAAGTTCATATGAAGCCTTTTGAGAAATGGGTTTTAGATTTTGTAGGACCTCTAGAGTCTTCATCTAAAGGAAAGAAATATGTATTATTTTGCATTGATTATGTGACAAAGTGTGTGGAAGAAAAAACTCTAACATGAGCAACAAAGCAAGTAGTAGTCAACTCCTCCTTCGAAGACATCTTCGTCAGAATTGGAGTCCCAAGATAAATTTTTATTGACCAAGGAGCACAATTTACTCCAAAGCTCGTGAAATGAATCATTGAAAAGTACAAAATTAAACATCGTAAGTCTTCTCCTTATCATCCACAGGTCACTTGTCAAGTAGAGTCTAAAAGCAAAGTCTTAGAAGCACTCATGAAAAATACAATATAACTTCATTGAAAGGATTAGGTAGATTGGATTCTAGAAGCTTTGTGGGCCTATAAGATAACATGGAAAAATACCACTAATTTTACTCCTTATGAATTGATATATGGTATGAAAGTCCTTCTCCCCATTGAATTTCAAATTCAAACTTGCATAATTAATGATGAATTAGGAATGGACTTAGTTGAATCTTATAAGAAAACAATTGGGACATTAAATGAGTTAGATGATTTCTGATAAGAATATATTCAACAAACTATTTTGGTTCAATAACAAAGAATGAAGTGGCATGGCAAGTTCATTAAAAGGAAGAAATTTAAAAGTTATGGCCAGGCTTTGCTCTTTGATTCCATATTGAAGGACTTCAAGGGTAAATTCACCACTCATTGTCTTGGTTGTTATAATATCGAAGAAGTATTTGATAATGGTTATGTACAGATAAAGATAATTTAAAAGGAATGGCTTTCATATGTGGTCAATGTTATAGGATGAATCTTTACAATAGGACAATTGATCAAACTGAATTTGTTCCCCTACTATTTGAACAAATTGAGATGTTAGTTTTCGGTGAAGGGAGTAATACTCCTACCCCTCCTCCATCCTAAATTTACATTTTAATAAATAAATGAATGAAATAAAATAAAAGTTCAGTTGTGAAAATTCAAGCTACTAGCACAATCTAGACTTGAATTTTCATTGGAAAACCAAGACATTGGCGAACATAAATTCCTGAAGAAAGGACCCACCAAGTGATTACAAGAAGTATCCATATCTTGTAATCAAATTTTAAATTTTTTAGTGATAAACTATTAGGATAAAACATTGATCTAAAGAGGATACCTATATAGAGACGAACATGTGATTATTTCTTCTCAGAAGCCTAGTGGCTAGTGTATGTAAATTTGTATAAAGAATTATAATTTTCAACTAACAAGGCTCAACACTCTATTTGAAGTCTTCAAGATACTAATTTCTAATCCAAATTAGAAACAAGAAGGTGAATATTTGATTATCGACTCTATAAAAGAATAAGTTTCATTATCAATCAAAAAGGGAATGCGTTTTTATCATCATCCATTTTAGAAGGAGAGGAATTATATTCATACCTAGAAATAGAACACATTTTAGTCCACAAGAAAAGTAGTTGAGACAGTCTCAAAAGTATGCAAGTGAAGATTCAAACTATGCAAGTTAAGACCCAAAGTATGTAATTAAAGCCTCTAAGAAAGAAGTGAAGACTAACAGCTAACAAGTTAAGAATTGAAAAATATAAAGTAACATGATGGAAGACACCATGATTATTTCTAAGGTATCAAATGTGGTAAGAATAATTTTTCAATACTTTGAATTTTCTTAATAATCAAAAATAAAATAAAAAATGATACTTTTTTTATTTACCGTTTACCTTTCTACCAATACCTTATAAGACTTTTCCAATATTTGTGTGATCATTATTGTCCACATTAATAGTTCCAAATCCCAACTTCATACTTGATTTGAACTTTTAATAATTATACAAAACTTTTTGTATCTATATTAGATATCTATCATATCCATAATTACTATCCCAAAACCATCATTTCACTATCCCTAGCAATATTCACTATCGTAATTATTACAACCTATACCACTACTCCTCTACCAATACATCATTATGATAGCCTTGGAATGAATCTCATTACCAATTGTTATAGGCCATTTTTTCACATCTAGTCAATAGGATTTTGTGTAGGCCTATTGACAAAAGCCCTACATGTTGTCATCATCCTTGCATAAAGACTTAAGCACGACCTTTCCAAAAAGTCCAAGTTTCTGGGATTAACTGTTAAAAATCAATGTTTTTAGCCCTGAGCGCACCCTGCCCCTTTAGCCACCTGCATTCAATGCTAGTTGCTCCCTTCTACACTAGTGTTGGTCAGCACTAGTTTCTCCTTACTAGGGGTGTGCTAATTCAAGAAATTCATGAAAATTAAAAATATTTCCAAAGATTCCTCCTCCAAAAGCTTCCAGGGGTTGTTTTAACCATTTACCTTGGATAAGAAGCCTGAGTCCTATATGATCCTACCTTAGAGACTTCACATCTTATCTCTTGAGCTCATCCTCCCATCATAAGTGGATCTCAATCTCATTATGGTAAATCCTAAACTACCATGATCCCTTTCCTATAAATTTATTTCCATGCATAACATTAGGGTTGGATTTTGGAGACTAGTTATGCCCTCATGTTGCTACCTTGAATCTAAAGTAGTTATCATCTTCATGCATTAGGGTGACATTAAGGTGTGCTTTGTGACAAGGAAGGACAAGTCATCTTGGGTAGATCTTTACAAGATCAAATACTATTCTTGGTTGTAAACTCTCTCCTATTTCTATCAATACAAAGGGTATCTTGATTGCCTATATGTGTTGTCTCATGTTTGCACTTATGTGTTTCAATGCCTTGTTGATTCATTGAATAGATTAATTGAATTATGCTATGTAGATGTTGTGGATCCTTTGATTGTTTAAGTTGTATGTGTAGGTTCTAATTATAGCAATCATAGCTAAGATTGGATCTTACAAGCAAGGAGGAAAGTAAAGCTTGCGACGGATTCCAAGTAGGCTTCTTTCATATTCTTCAATTTCTCTAAGTAAAACTCTATATTCTTTACCTTATGTTATTCTAGACTAGTCCACTAGGTCTAGCAAAACTACTTTTGTCCGCAATCATAAATTCTGCATAACAAATTGGTGATCGTACTGGGGATCTTTTTCTTCCCTTAGTGGTTTCCTTGACCTTAGCACCTTTTTCACCTCTTGAACCGACCTTGATTTCCTCACTCAGACCTTGATTGACCCTAGGAAAAGCCTTCTCTAAGCTTGATTTGGTTTTTTGTGTCATAATTTGGTCGGATTTTCTTTAGTGCACCCCTTGGTTTGGAGACAAAGCGCTCCAGCACACCTACTCCTTCTCTGCACTTGCATTGCAGAGCACTGGTGCATGTTCTACACCTGCGATGATCCCTGGAAGATGCAAAAAAATCCTCTTTTTCCTTTCTCTCTGATATGCTTTGTCCAAGCTAGTTTTCTTTCTTTCCCTAAGCGTGTATTGGTCTCTAAAAAGACTTCACTTTGTTTGCTTTTGGTTTTAATGGCCTTTGATAAGAATTTGTGTAGATTTTGCTTTGTTCTTGTCAATTAGATCATTGGCAAACTTTTGCTTGATCACTGATTGCTTGAAGGAATTGATATTACAATCATCAATATACATTGTTTCTCTTATCAATGATTTAGCAAGACCCTTAGTTTTCATTTCATTTGGAAATTAAGAGGATCGAAAAGAAAAATCTCATCATTTTGCATTTTGCATTACATTTGGGGTTTTGTGTGTGAAATTGGAAATTGGAACAGTTGCATTAGGGGAATTGATTTAATAAATTTTATTTGTTGCATTACTCTGTCCTCTTCCCTCTTGTACATATATTTTCATTGAAAAAAATCATTTTATCATGCTAAATTGCACTCTTAAAATATTTAGCTAAAATTCATAGTAAACCAAGTTGATGAAATTTTAAAAAATTATAACCGTTTCCAAATAGAATATTTCATTTATTAAATTTTTAAAATATCACTTACTAAATAGAAAATCATTATATCATTATATCATTTACTTAAATCCATTATAAATATTTTTAAAAAAATTAAAAAATAATTTTAATTAAATTTAAATCTGTGAAACATAAATAAAAGATTATAAATACCATCACCACTATACATGTTAACTACCTTTTAATACGTTTTCAATCTAAATGCTTTTTAATCCCTCGGAGTGACCATTTCATTTCAATTCAATCACAACCAGCAAATAAATAAATGTAGGAGATTGCAAACTCACATAGGGAAGCCGTTATCCAATTTATAGCTCATTCTTTTCCAAAGGATTATCGAATATAAACAATATTTGTATGTTAATTTTATAATTTGGGTAGTCGTAAAATAGGA